>JAAGKR010001598.1:0-119171 GCA_011419295.1 Clarias macrocephalus
CAGGGGCACTGTATCATGGCTGACCCTGCGCTCTGACCCCAGTTACGCTAGGATATGTGAAGAAGGAATTTCACTGTGCTGTAACGTATATGTGACAAAATAAAGGCTTTACTTTACTTACGCAAGTTAAGTCGCAGGTCTACGTTAAGCCAAAGTTGTCTCACTGTCATATCCGAGTCAAGTCTTATCTTCCCCAGTCGAGTCCTACCTGAAGCTAGAGATACAGAATGTTGGTGTAGGAGTTCATTCATCACAGGGGTAATTACATACTTCTTTATGTAATTAATTGCAGTAAGCTATAGGAGAATAGTTTGATTGATGTGATTAAGATAATATCCGTGAGACTGGTGATAGAAGCTTGACTTAAGTTAATATCATAACATAATCAGAGCATGCTATGAACTGAAATAACGGATAACAGCACAGAAAAACAAAAAAAGAGAAAGAAAAAGCTGAGTTGTGTTTGGTGTGTGCTGACCTGGTCAGGGAAAGATTTCTTCGCTCGTCTCTTTTCTCTCTCGTGGTCTAACGCAGCAGCTCTCCTCTGACTTTTCTTCCTTCCGAGCCTCATTATCTCCCATCTTTCTCTCTCACTCGCTCACACATTCTCTCACTCGCTTTTCTGCTGTCTTCTGAAAAACCCAAGTCAGCTGTGATATGCAGGAGTCCTGTGTGAATAAAGGTAACCCCTCTCTCATCCTTCATCGTCCAATCCCAGCCTCTCCACCCGCTCCTCCACTCTCTCCTATCGAGGCCGCAATATCGATTAAGTGTACGGAAAGATCGAGTCTCTTGGCTGGAGTTTGGCCCCTGAGGCCTCTCCAGAGTCATGACTTATGCTCTAACTACAGAGCACTTCAGCACCTAGTCTACTGCCCATGAAGCACTTTAGCATCTAGTGTACTAACCACAGAGCGCTTCAGTATCTAGTGTTCTCACCATCTGGAACATATTGTAGTCACTAGAAAGCATCTCAGTGTCAAGCAGTTGACTAGTGTATTAACAACACAACCAGAATTTTGATCATTTAGTGGACTCCATGCAAATGTAATGACATAATATATGATATTTATATATACAGACACACACATCATACATACATACACAAATCATACATACATACACACACACACACACACACACACACACACACACACACACACACACACACACACATACACATTTATATATGTATACACACATACATACATATACATATATATATATATATGGTGTGTATATTATGTAATTCTGTGTATGGAGTTTGCATCTCCTCCTGGGTACTCCAGGTTCCTCCCACAGTCCAAAGATATGAAGATAAATTGCACATAGTGTGTTTGTGTGACTTGTGATGATCTATATATTTTATAAATAAATATTTTTGACTTAATCTATTTTTTTATATATATAATATGGAACATGTTGTAACTAGAAAGCATAAATGTATTTGTGAGTAAATATACAGTATGTATAGTCTAAAATGCCTATATATAAAATATCTAAAATACAATATATACTCTCTTTTTTTTTCAGGAAAAGAAAAACTTTTTACGTATAAATATTTTAATACTAAATTTATTGCTAGATGTTATACAGTATATTGATACATACCTCTGATCACTGTGTACTCTTCACATCACAATCAACCCACAGTTTCGACTCTTACACACCCTAAGGTGCAATTTCTCACGTTGCCTGACAAGAACTAGAGGAGATTAATTCACCTAATCTAATTTGTATTTGAAAGCAACACTGTGTAGGTGAATGAAAGATTACGTTTTTCTTTATGACGCTCTGATATCCTGCACAGACACATGCTCTGAAGCAGAGAACCGCTATGAGTATTGTTTGTGTGTGTGTGTGTGTGGTGTGTGTCATTTAAGCTCATGACTCTTCCACTCACCCACAGACCCTGAAATGCCATGATGAGCTACAAATCATCACTGATCTCCTCACAACCAGCACTTGAGTCCAACACAGCAACCAACTGAGCCTGTAAACTGTAATGTAAAAATCCCCAAAGCATAAATATAATAACACATAAATTAACTCCACTCATTATTGTGTTCTAATAAGTATAAATATTGGATCAATATAATATGTTAATTAAAAGTAATGTTTATGTTTATTTTGGATACATACTTACAGAAGCGGGGGGGGGGGGGGGGTTGGCGCTGGTTTGATCATGAGTTCAGGTTACACTATGTGTGATAAATCAAATCCAGGGGCAGAGCAGCTGCAGTCAGGAGGCAGTTTTACACAAATGGGACAAAGGCTTGTCCGATAGCAATAGGTTCCACTGAAAAAGAAAAAAAAACAATAACTATGATGCGACATTAATTGGATATTCCTGCTTTGTGCCCAATATTCCAGGGATACAGTAGGCTCTGCCATCACTGTGCCAAAAAAAAAAATCTTGTTGACTTGTACCTCCAAGTTCCAGGTTTGATCCCTGCCTTGGGTCTGTATGCATGGAGTTTGCATGTTCTCCCCATGCTTAGTGGGTTTCCTCTGGCTATTCTGGTTTCCTCCCACAGTCCAAAAACATGCAGGTTAGGCTAATTGGTGTATGTGTGTGTGTGCACTGTATATGTGTGCCCTGTGATGGATTAGCATTGGTGTACCATGCCTTGTGCCAGAAGTTTCCTGAGATAGGCTCAAAATTGCGCATAGCTGGAATAGACTCCAGGCCTATCCTGACCCTCAACAGAATAAGCGTTATAGAGAATGAGATGTGAGTAAGAGTGTAAGTAGTTCACCTTCGTACTGTACGTAGATACCATACATTGATCTCAGATGTTCAGTAGTAGGAGCTCACTTGGTCATGCATTAACCAATGTCTTTTTCTTTTTTTTTACATAAAAAAATGAATAAAACAAATTAAAATCTATAACCTCATCGTTATAAAAGTGCGTGCGTGCGTCCGTCCGTCCGTCCGTCTGTGTGTGTGTGTGTGTGTGTGTGCCCTGCGATGGATTGGCATCCCATCATCCAGTCAAGGTTGTATCCTGTGTTCTGCCCCAGGGTCTCCAGGCCCCTCTCAACCCTACACAGGACAAGTGGTATAGAATGAATGGATAGGAGGTCCATTTCCTTCTGGAAAATTGGAAAATATTAAATTTTATAATTTTTGTTCTAGAAAAAAAAATTATATATATATATATATATATACTATATATATACTGTATATGCAAATAGAACATGAAAATTTAAATCATGGATTTGTAAAAAAAAAAAAAAAATGTCAAGAAATAAGATTAATAATCATATTACTCACATAGGAGGAATTAAGAGCACCAGAAAGACACACATTCACCAATGCAGGCACGAACACACACCTGCCTCACACAGTCTTATAATTGAAATACCACAAGATAGTTTCACTTGTTTTTCTTTTGAGTGCAAATAACTAACTAGCTAAAACTAAAATATAGTTAGAGATTAGTTAATCAATATTATACATAGTTTAAACAATATTAAGCAAGAATAATACAAAGTGCGATGGACATGCAAGTCAAACATGACGGGGGGGGAAATGTCCCGTGAATTAAGGCATAAAACCGATTGACCTGTACAGAAGGTTCTTGGAGCCCACTGCAGACATTCTCATGAACATTCAGTGAGTGGAACACCTGATGCTTGATAATTGGTGATGATATGTGGAAGAGATGCATCTATCTGTGGGAACTGTACACTCAATCATCCACGAACGTCACTTGCACATTACAGGAATTTCGCTGGGAGTTATTCCCAAATCCCCCATACAGTTCTGACCCCACTCCATGTTTGGGTCATTAAAGGAGTTCCTGGGAGGCCAGTGTTTCAGGCATGAAACAGAAAGTCTGTACTGAGATGGTTTCCAAGCATTAGTGAAACACTGAGACAAGTGCATTAGTGCAGCAGGGGATTATATAGAGAAATAGAGGTAGCTTTTACTCTCATAACTGTGTTCTGTAAATCTGTACAATCAAAAGTCCCGGTTTGACTTGAATTCTCCTCGTATGAATTTGGTGAAATATAACAACAAAAAAAGTACCTTCTCAAGACACTAAAACTCACAATTGAGAAACTATTTTCACTAGGGTAGATTTACTGTTTCTTGACAGGATTGTGCAGCAGAGATGCGAATGCATACATGCCGCAAACAACAACACCACACGCACACACACACACACACACCTTCTCATTGTAATTCCTGAATTCTATTAGTCCTGGCCCTGCAGTGAGCCTGTGCTTAGCGAATAAATAATGCTAATGATGACAATCGCTCACACTGTCACACAAACTCTCACCGGCACTCCTCAGGGGCACAAAGCCACATTGCGGGCAGGTGTGTGTGTGTGTGGTCGTGTCTGCATTGGTGAACGTGTACGACTCTGGTGCTCTTAATTGCTCCTATCCCTGCAGCCTTCTCTCCAGGCCTTCGTCCCTACAGGCCTCTTCAGCGTGGTGTGTGTAGCAACTTCTGTCTTCACCCTAACACTTTCTCTGTCTCTCTTGATCATACTGATGTTATTATTGAGGCTCATTAGTGAGTGTACGTGTGTGTCTGGGTGAGAGACAGAGACAGAAAAAGAGTCAGAAAGACGGGGGTAAAAAAGAGGCTGAGAGACAGATTGTAGAGTGTGACCCGGGGTGAGAATTGAATCCTCCATGTCTCAGAGTCTCGAGACTGGAGCGGCAGATTGTCAGAGCGCCGCTGGATTTCCGGTGTTGCTTCGCTCCAGGTGACTCACTTCACAACCAGAGGAACATCCAACCTCTCTCTCTCTCTGGCCGTCTAACCAAAAGTAATGTCATTACCTTCCCTCTATGAACACTCAGAAATATTGTTAACGTGCCTGCATTTGCAAAGCCACTCGGAATATATGAATAATGAAAATTAATAAGCATACAAATCATATTAGATAATTGAATTCAGCCACAGTGAAAAATGAGACGGAATAAGAACAGCCCCCCCCCCCCCCCCCTCCCAACAATTTCCCAAAGAGCCGTGTCAGAGATTTAATATTATGCCTCATAGATTCAACCATTATGGGGTTTGGCAAAACAGCTACAGGAGAGAGAGAGAGAGAGAGAGAGAGAGAGAGAGAGAGAGAGAGAGAGAGAGTGGGGGACAGACATACGACGCACACACATTCACTTGCATAATGATAATGCAACCGCTCCAACAGAAGGGGGGAAAAAGTACATGTAAAAATAACTGATTCTGTTCTCTAATGCCGTAATGTAGTTTGGTGGCTTTGAGGGACTGGAGAAGAGAAACATTAATGGAGCAGACAAGAGGCTCTGAAACAATGTGCTAAAATCAATATCGGCTCGATCCCGCACCTTGCCGTGAGAAATACTTTTATTCTATTAGCCTAGTTTCTAAACACATTTGTAGCATTTTTCTAAATCTAAAAGTAGCTCAAAGCATAGATGGATGGATTTTTTGTTTGGACCGGTAATATGATTTAAATCACCAGTGGATGGACAGGCTTTTGAATGCAATCATATGTTCGAGTGTAAAAACACATTATCCATTAAGAACCTAAGTTTACGTGCCGAAGCGACCCGACATGGGACCGGAATCGCCAGAAATAGCTATGATATAAACACGGCTTTGAGAGCAGAACGCATTAGGTGAATTTATTAATTCATTTAAGATTATCCATCATTCAGAAGCGATGGCTCAAGGTACAACTATGATTCTGACCTCAAATGCTCCAGTACAAAAAAAATAGCTACAAACATTACACAAAAATACGAGAAGTGGAATTATTAAGGGTTCTTTGGTTGTCCCTCTAGGGGGGCGGCCTGTAGATCTCTACAACTGAATGTGCTCTTATAGGAGAGTAAAAACCTTTAAGAAGATAAGTATCCAAAAAAAGAGTGCAATCATCACCTCTGGTCTGCCAGATAACCTTTACATCACACTGCATGCGTAACTCAGTAACCCAGGGGAAAGCAGAGAAAATATCACTGTCCACTGTGTGATTTATTAAGCTGTGCGCAGTTATACAGTACTTTTTCAGTTTTTTTTTTTTTTTATAGTTTTTTTTTTTTTTTTTAACATACTTGCCTGATAATTACGGAACATCCTGTTAGGCACCTTGGCTGCTCGCTGTAATTATCTCACCCCATGGTTTAACAGAGCGTGATATGTATATTTCCTTTTATGTATAAACAATAAAGTGTTAAGATTTTTTTTTAAGATTACACGCTCACAAGTCTTGATAAACCAGGCAAGCTAGAAATTAGTAACAGTTACGTAGTGTAGTGTTGCTCATTTTAACCAACTAACCACGCCTTTACATTCTCTTACCTTCTACAGCCTTAACTACTTAGATATAAGCCTTAACTACTTAAATGACACCTGACTGGAATGAGACGGAAGAAGTGAGAAGCACATGTTCACCTGAAACCTGCAGGAGCGACGTTTCACAAGGGCTGAGCAAACAGGTTATAGATTTGCTCTGGAAATGAAAGAAGGAAGGTGAAAGATGTTATGTCTGGTGTACAAACGAAAAGAGAGAGAAAGAGAGAGAGAGATTGTCTATGGGAGAGAAAGTGGAAGCTGGGTGAACGGGACAGAGAAGAACTTTGGCGAACAAGAGACGACAGCATCATCTAGTGTTCAGAATTATTATGTGCAACGAAACAAAAGGGGGGGGGAGGTAGATAAATGGGCAAAACACAACAACAAATAAACAAATCGATTCATGGAATTATCCAATCAGCCAGTCGTTAGTGAGCAGCACAATCTATAAAATCACACAGATTCACACTCACTTCAGAATGGGAAAAATTCTCTCAGTGACTGTCCATGGCACGGTAGATGATGTCGGATGAGTTGGTTTGAGTTGGTTTGGAATTGTTTATGTTCTAGAATTTTATGCAAAGCAGATTATTAGAGTTTACATACAATGATGTAAGATCAGAAAGTAACCCTCACCCTACTGAGTGGTAGTAGTAGCCTTAATGTGGAAGCCCCCTAGTGAGGGGGAGGATATGGACACGACTAAATTAGGGAGAAAAAAAAAAAAGAAAGAAAGAAAGAAAAAAAGAAAGAAAGAAATGATGAGGCTATCATGTCAACTTGATCAAGAATCTCAAATCCTTAAAAGACTAATTTGAAAAGAAGGTTCCAGTACTACTATAGTGTTCCTTATAAGGGGACTTAAAAGTTATCAATTATACATATGTATTCACTTAACTCTTGCTGAAATAATAATAATAATAATAATAATAATAATAATAATAATAATAATAATAAGGTGATTTTGAGTTGTTTACTTCTTGCTTTTCATTTTTCATGATTTATCTTCACTTTGCCCCTTAACTTCTGTCTACCTTGGCAGACAGAGGTCATAAGTCAACTCTGACATAGCAGCCCCGAGGTCACCCTGGCGTGTCCTCTGCCGAACGGCACGAAGCGAGCCATCAACAGGATGTGACCCGTATCTGAAGAGGGCTGCTGTCAGCCAATCATGCGACTTCTGAATTTTAATAGTTACCTGTACACGCTTCATGCCCCACTACTGACAGGAAGACAAGCTGTGTGGCGATGTATCTGCATGCACATGCGCAAAAGTTTTTTTTTTTTTTTTTCATACCGTTATGATTCAGAGGCTCACTTCAGAATGGTTCAAACCCGAAACATTTTGGGGATAAAGTGAGAGACAAAGAAAGCAGGACAAAATAGAGAGGGATGAGGAACATCATGTTGAAGGAATTCAAGATAAAGTAAAGAAAAAAGCCCAAGAAGAGGAAGAGATGAGAGTTTGTGTGATAAACTGGATGTGGGAGTGTTGAACTGCTTTCTATAGAAAAATAAGTTATGTCACAATACACTTGCTCTGAGATACTTTGTGGATCCCGAATACATTTACAGCACTCACTATAGAATAGTTATATACAGTAGCAGAGAGTAATGTGTGTAACAAGTTTAGTTGTCAAAATGCCAGTGACGCATCTGCACAATCATGGTCGAAGAGAAATGAACACATTCTGTACAGATGTATAATTTTTGTGTGTCTTATTTATCGCCTGCTCTATTAAAAACGTAAATGAAATCAATAAATAGCACTTGCTTTTAGATTATAAAAGTGTCCGTGTGTTTCAGTGGAGTCAGAATGGAATTCTTCAATTTTACTTCATCGCACATCATCCTTACAAGGAGTTAATGTTAAACACGTCAGCTAATACAGCCAACTGTAATGCAAAACTTTATGAAGCTATTATAAAGCAGAGGAAACTTACAAATCCTACAAATGTATATGGCTCACTAACAAGCTAAGGAAATAACGTGAAGTCTGTCGTTCGTCTTCAACAAGAACATGTAGCTTAAAACTGTATTGCATACTCTGTGACATGTTCTGATTTTAGGCAGTAAGCACAGCTACACCAAAGCATCAGTGATCACATGTGATGCACAGACAGGATCTAAGGCACATTTTAGAGAAAAAACAAATAGACCTCAGTATATGTCTATAATACCTGGGAAATAATGTTGACAGTTTACACACCATAGGGCCAAGGTTTTGTGGTCACCTGACCATCACACCCATGTGGGTCTTTAAAAAAATGATAATAATAATAATAGGAAGAAGAAGAAGGTGATTTTGAGTAGTTTACTTCTTGCTTTTCATTTTTCATGATTCATCATCACTGTAGGCCCATACATAGAATAATACAGAATTAAGACCGAATGGCACTGGATTACTGAAAGGAACACAGGCATGAATACACCCACTTTCACACCAAACTACCTGGCATGGTGTAGACAGTGGGAGGAAGAACATGAACATACAGTAGAAAATTACCTAAAATTCGAGATCAAATCAGGCACTGTGGAGCTTTGAGGCAGAACTGCTACCCCCTGAACCCACATGCTGTCTCGAATGTAATAAGCCATTTTGACAAATCCACAACAGCAGTTTGTGTTCTTGTACTCTGACTGCGTTATTTCTAACCCCACTTGCCCACACACATCTACTTTTACTGTGCTTATCTGCTGGTAAATTTGGTAAAAGAAAAAAAAAAAAAACAAGTGACTAATTGAACAAGAACCCTTAAATTAAGCTTGTTTTTCCCCCTTCTGTGCGGCCCATCACCCATCCTCCTCCTTTCGGGCCGGCGGGGCCAAGTGATTTTTGTATGGACATACAGTAGGGTTAAGGGCCTCACACAACAATGGCTACCTGGAAGAGGCGGGACTAGAACACTCAACTCTTTGATCAGAAACCCAGACCCACACCCACCTGAGCTACCTCAGCACCCAAATGAAGCTTATCCAGGCCATTATGACATTTAAACTTACTGTACATTTATCTCTCAAAGCAAGCAAATATGCAGCTCGTCACTGAAGATTATTATGCTAGTCATTGAAAAAAGCAGGTACAGGTACAGTCTCTCTCTCCTTCACACACACACACACACACACACACACACACACACACACACACACACACACACACACACACACACACACACACACACACACACACACACACACACACACACACACACACACATTCAGATCTCTTGAAGAATGTCTGTAGGGAAAAAAGCAATCTTGCTCCCCATGCTGACCCTCATATATCCATATAGACCTCATCTCCCTTCTTCACCACCATCTGCACAAAGTACAACAGTTTCAGCATTACCCCTAAACACATGCAGACAAAAACTAACTGGGTCAGACAGGGTTAAGTCGTGTGCCTTGCAAATTCTTGTAATTAAACATAAGACTGCATGCTGCAGGGATAGCTTAGCTATAATATAAAAAAACACCACATAACTCATTGTAATTTAGGTGTGCATTTGTCACTTTGTACATGTGAGAGAATTCCAACCTGGTCATTTTTAGTATGACCTGGCCCATCACGATTCCACACAAAGGAGCGCGTCACCTTGTACACACTCTCCCCCGAGCGTAGATGGATGATGATGTTCGCTGGGAAGAATCCGGATTTCTGTTCCAGTCAACCCTGCAACAGACACACCGCCATGCAGCATACATAACTGAAATTTATTACCGATCATGAATGTTAACAATATGATGTAGCAAGACACTCTGGTCATGAATCAAAGCGATTTGAATGAAAAGACTCCTTACTTACTGTATTTATATATTATAAACACCATAAAACAATGAGCAATGCTTAGCACTGAATAAATCAAATATTTGCACAAATACAGTATATTTAATATTGTAATCACAATGTATTACAGGTTCATCACATTTTAAAAATGGACAACTGATGAATTTATAAATTATCCAAAAATTTTACTGAAATGATCATTTAAGATTAACATTTAATGATTTATCACACACACTTTACAGCACAGTGAAATTATTTTTATTATTTTCTCCACATACCCCAGTTATGAAGTGGGTATCAGAATGTCGGGTCAGCTAGGATACTACACTCCTAGAGCAGATTGTTGGGTGGCCCTTGAGCAGGGGCCTCAACCCTGTGACCACATGGCGGTGCAAGGGCTTGAATCCATGATCTTCTGTCCAGTAACCCAGAACCTTAACCGCTTGAGCCACCACTGCCCCATAATGAGCTCTGTAACAATGCCCATGGTGTCATTTAAACAGCAAGTAGATCTCCAAATCCAGCTAAAATGTCTGAGTTCTAATGAAATAAGGAGGATATGTTCCATCTATAGGATAGCTCGGAGTGCAATCTGTGATGTTACCAGCATTGTTTATTGTGTAAGGAATTAATAACCCTGTCATTGTAGTCTCCCTATCATTAAGCAATTCATTTTAGTCCAATGCTTCAAACACCCTTTAGGACCAGTTGGTTGTGTACAGTACATTAATGGTTCCATTAATGGTACAATACAACCATTCTGCTTTTCACTTTCAGTACAATATTCAACTAATTTCACCTTTTAAAAAAAACTGTGTTAACTGTAGTCTAACAAAAGGTTTTTGAGCAGATTTAAGGTTAAATGCTACGCCATCATGTTCGGAAGGTTATGTGTACAGTATCAAATGCATTTCTGATATTTTCAGCATGGAGTGAGTTTGTCAGACCGTGACGCCATAGTAACTGCAGACTGTCTGTAGTTTATGGGGTGGTGTTCTTTTTAATTGACAGTTGGAATCCAATAGGTCACATTATCGCCAGTAGATCACATTCGTTCTCATTTTATTGGCCTTGTAAAGCTGATATTTCATTCCACCCTTCCTTATCTTCTCAACATGTTCTCTCTTAGTACTACTCTGCAGCTTTGTTTGGAGTCCTGTAAGTTCCATCACCGCCACCTATAGATCTCACTTTCCCCCTTAACTTCCCGGCCCTTTAAAGCTGATCTTTCAGTCCAGTCTTCCTCAAAAAGACCATTAAATGCTTCCTTTCCTGCTTCCAGTAACTCCCATTATAAGAAGAAGAAGAAGAAAAGAAAAAAAAAAAGACATTAAATGCTTCCTTGTGCAAATTGGGCCCTCTGGTGTTTAAAGAGTGCAACTGCATAATATACATAATTAGTGGAATATTGCTATACAGTACACTGTGCACATCAGAGGATCCCATCATGCACATTTGCCTTGTGATGTACAGTACCATAGTGTTACACCCCTACTTATAAAAGTAGTTCCTGTTAGACAACATATTTCAAAGTAGGACCAGGGCTTAGAACTTTTAGAGTTTTAGATATAGAACAGTAATCTACAGTATATTTCCTGTACAATCAGTCATGAATAAAACTCGACAGTGTGCTGAGTAACGTGAAGCAGAGATTCATTACCAACCTGATGATGATTATTTTCCAATACTATCAGCATGCCCCAATTATTATTATTATTATTATTATTATTATTATTATTGTACTACACCAGTTTTTTATGCATTAAAGCCATATTGATTTATATTTGCGTATTTACATTCTATATTGTAGAAACAAGTTAGTTCCTGTTTCCTCACCAGCCTCTCGTTATCTCATATATTTCTCATCAACTTGTCATCTTACAGAAGAACCACAAAGTTATCTGTATGGTCACTCTCCCATTGGAAAAAACCTAAAGTTGTACAGTAGCTTTACCACTTTCCTTGCTAAATAACCAGCTCACAGTAAACTTTCCTATCATAACAACATGCATTTTTAAACAGTTTATGTGACGAAACATCCGTTGCTTTACATTATCTGATAAAAATATAAAAATAAAAAAGGCAAGTACTATAGACACACTTACATTAGAAAGAGCACATTAATATAAACTGTAACACACCGCGGTAGAAAGAAATCTGAATTTACATCCACGTTTGGGATCCTGCTTTCACAAAGGTCATCATGCTATGAAATATCCCAGAGGTGTTCAAGTGAAACTGGGACTTTTTAGTTATGGAGTATTAAAGCTTTAAGTGAAAAAACTACATGTATGTATTTCTCTATATAATCCCCTACTACACTAATGCACTTGTCCCAGTGTTACATTTGTGCTTGGATACCATCAAGGTAGAAAGTTTTCTTAGTATACCACTGATATGCTTTCTTCATTTCAAACACTGGCCGCCAAGGAACTCCCTTAATTAACCAAACATGTGGAAATGGCTTGGAGTGAGGTCAGGAGCATACAGGACATGTTGCAATAACTCCAAGCTGAGTTATTGTGATGTAGATGATGTGAATGATTGTGTGTACAGTTCCCACAGACAGAGGCGTCTCTTCAGCAAGTTGGTGACAAGCTACCTCGATTTTCAAACCTCAGGCATTCTGCTCACATGGGAAAGACATGCAGTGGGCTCGTCATTCATCGTTCGGGAAAATACTGTCTTCTTTAAAACGTTCACACCATTACATTTTTTTTTACTGCAGCTAAGAGTCACATCACCGCACTGTGCATGAAAATGCACTGCGCAACTGTAAATGTTAATTCACGCCTTCATTCACAAGAAATCTTTTCACCAGTCTTGGTTTGACTTGAACGTGGCTCGTAGTGAAGCTGGCCACCTGACAGATGGCAGCTGTCATCATCATAACGAGTGTTGAGCTGCACCCTCTGACCTTATAATCTTTGGATTGGTCCTTCTTTTCCATCGCTGGACTCTCAGGGCAGAGCTGTGGGTGTTATTACACTTACTGGACTTACACACTCATATGCCATACTGAATTAATTGCAAACATTTGCATTTTTGTCAAATTACAATCTGTAAGCATTATTCACGGGTCTCACCCTCCCCTCTCTCGGCTTAAGGTTGAGATTCCTCTTCTTCCATCATCATCTAGAAAAGCAGACAAGTTCATCAGTACACTTTCTCTCTTTCTCTCACTTTATTGGAAATCTTAAATTTTTTTTTCCTTTCCTTTTTGCCCATATTAACCCTGATACAAAGTGTCTCAAAGACTGGGCCAGTGCAGTTAGACTGAGCTGTAGAGAAACAGGTCCAACAGTTATCATTTACAGTATGACATCCAGGCTGACTTTAGTAGAGCATAATGAAGACCGTTGGAGATGTGAGAAGGTAAAGCACTTACAGAACAGAAGCAGCTCTTTAACCGTGGCATCCTGCTGAGTGCTATACAGAGGAGAGCTACTGTATAGAGCTACTGTACAGAAAAGTTCAGTTTAGTATGACATTAACTGAATTTAAACCAAGCACATTATATTACAACTCAAAACAAAAGTTATGTGGTTTCTCATTGACAGGAGGAGAAGGTTTTTTGTTCTCTTCTTCCTCCACCTCTTCATCGTAGAGAGAACGAATCACCCAGGTATGTGACATTTTCAGTATTGTGATGAAAGCCCCCTGCCACACATGCACCGTTATAACAGTGTTAACACAATGTTCTCTATAATTGGACACAATCTGCTCCGCTGTCTTATAGGAGAAGTAAATCATCATGGTGTGAACATGAAAGGCTCATTTAAAGCTCAAGTCCACACATGTGGTACCTCCTCTCTATGGCTTTAATAAATAAACAATTTTTTATTGCACAAAAATAACATTCTAAAAACTAAAAACATGCTCTGAAAGGTTCTAACAATTTACTTTAATGTTAAAGGAGCTCTGGTTACAAAAAGTTTGAGATCCCCTGATACAGACCACTATAAATAACCCTGAATAGACCTATTGAGACCTTCCCATATAAGAAAGCCATGCTGCTGCCTGCGATCTGCTTTCAACTCTTGAATATGCCTTTCAGTGCCTGACTTGGCCTTTTTTTTATTTATTTTTTTTACAGCAGCGCTCCCACACATGGGAATATAGAAATATCTCTGATATTGCTCCAAGCAGAGATTAAAAAGAATGTGCTTTTGATTTTGCTCCTAAATATATTTTAGCCATTAACCATTATGGCTGAGAACTGTGTTAATGGTTATAACAACTGAATCTGTCTTCAATATGTTTATTTGTCTTCCACAGGAGGCTTATTACAGGGGTCCAAGGGATCACTTCCTTATATGGAAAAGACAATACAGTACGTATGTTATAGTATGATGTTAATTATTGATGCATGAAAATCTCTGATCTCTACTGATCTAAGATCTGGCTTTACTAACATGCTTACATGAGCTACAACCCATCTGTAATAAGCATGCATTTATATACATTGATCAGCCATAACATTATAAAAAAAATATTTAAAAAAATAAATTTAAAAAAACCTGCCTAATCTTGTGTAGGTCCCCCTTATGTCGTATAAAAAGCTGTGAGCCATCAAACCATACAATGCACAAGATCTTTGGAGTTGTTCTGTATCCAGCACCAGGGCATTTGCAGGCGATCATTTAAGTTCTGTATGTTGTGAGGTGGGTTCTCCATGGATCGGATTTGTTTGGCACATCCCAGAGATGAACGATTGGACTGAGATCTGACGAATCTGATGACCAGGTCGACACTTTAAACTCTGTCACATTCCTCAAGCCATTCCTGAAACATTTTTGCAATGTGGGAGGTTCAGTTATCCTGTTAAAAGAGGTAACGGACATCAGGAAATACTGTTGTATTTACATTTAGGCATTTGGCCTACGCCCTTATCCAGAGCAACTTACAGTACATTTTTATCTCATTATACTGTACATCTGAGCAGTTGAGAGTTAAGGGCATTGCTCAAGGGCCCAACAGCGGCAACTTAATGGTAGTGAGGTTTGAACCTGGGACCTTCCGAACCGAAGTCCAACTCCTTGACCACTGAGTTACCCCTGATCTACCCCTTCTGTTGCCGTGAAGGGGTATAACAGTGTTGAGATTGGTGGTACTGTACATGTCAAAGTATGAGCCACATGGATGCCAGTACACAAAGTTTTTACCCAGAGCATCACACTGCCACTGCTGGTGTCAAATTACGAGCGCGCGCACACATACAGTAGGAGACGCTGAAAGTTCCCGTGAAAGTTCCTCGTCTGTTTGTAACAGCTTTTAGATTATATTTAGTTTTTTATAATTATATATTTTTCCAGTTTTTACTAAATAACAAACTAGTTTTTACGCTTTAATACTTGCGAGAACGTGCGCATCATCTAACCAATACCAAGCGAATCCATCACCAAATAATTACAACTCCGGCACAAAGGTATGTTATCATGTCTACCATTCAGCTCGCTCAGTGTGTGGAGTGCAGGATGTTTAGACATTCTTCCTCCGTCATTAGTGATAATTTTATTTGTGATAGGTGTGTGTTAGTTAGCACCCTGACGGAGAAGATATTAGTATTAGAGGAGCGCATCCAGCCTTTAGAGAGGGTTAAAGAGCGCGAGAGCAGCGTTATTCCCGTAGCGGAAAGTCTGGGTGCCACAGGTGGAGATAACCAGCCCCCGACTCCGGCAGTAGAGCCCTCACAGCGGGGCGAGTGGGTGACGACTCGGCGGCATACTCGTTCAGCCAAAGCTAACGCTAAGGCTAACCCACCGGAGCACACCTCTTCTGCGCTTCACATGTCCAACAGGTTTGCTCTTCTCAGTGATGCACCCACTGAGAAACCTGAAAGAGCTCTGGTTATAGGAGACTCCATACTGAGGCACATGAAATTAGCCAGGCCTTTAGGGGCGCCAGCGGCAGTGGTCAGGTGTATCCCGGGAGCCAGAGCACCGGACATAGCAGGTAATCTTAGGGCTCTAGGACAGCATAGGTTCTCTAAGACAGTTGTACATGCTGGAGCTAATGATATACACCTTCGTCAGTCAGAGGTTAGCAAGCATAACTTTAAAGAGGTGTTTAAAATAGCGAAGGCGATGTCCGATGAAGTACTTTGCTCTGGTCCCATCCCAATGAGACGTGGCGACATAGCTTACAGCAGGTTGTGGTCGCTGACCCGCTGGATGTCCAGGTGGTGCTCCGAAAACAATGTGGGCTTCATAGACAATTGGAAGACCTTTGAGGGCAAAACTGGCCTGTTAGGGCGGGACGATGTCCATCCCACTCGGGAAGGTGCTGCTCTCATTTCTTGTAGTATAGCACATAGTCTCAGAAGTAGGGGTGGGCGTATCGATCCTTAATATCGATACTTTCGATATAGGGGTTGTTTCGGAAATGATCGATCCAAAATGCAAAATATCAATATTAAGGGCTTTTTTAAACCAGTGATTTTATTTAGTTTTCACGAAATATAATATTTAAAATGAGCTTGTATATAACGCTTTCTCTTGCGCAGCTCTTTTCGCACGTCACGCACATTGGTCACCCCTCCCTGCTCTGCTGTGATTTGTTGCCGTACCATCACGTGACACTGCAGCGCCTAAAACAAGCAGCTGCAGAGAGAGCGAGAGCGAGGCTGCCTGCCTGGTATCGTGGACCTGGTAGATAAAAAACGGGGCGCTGTGTGGAAGTTTGTTACTGCTGTGAATGAAAACACAGCGAATTACGTCGTCTGTAAAAAGGTCATTCGCTACTGTCGTAACACCACCAACTTACACAAACACATAAAACGACATGACAGAGAGCTCGGAACTACAAAAAGAAAGCGAGGAGGCAGCTCCAGAAATATCCACGTAGCTAACACTGGTAAAAATATGTTTTAGTTATATTGGATCTTCAGCATGAAGCGTCATCACCATAGTTGTTGTAACAAAACGTAACCATGGGTAATATAAACCACAAATTAATAATGCTTACATTAACCATAGTAACTATAGTAACCATAACAACTGCGGTATTTTTCCGTAAAACTGCGGTTTTATTCACCACGAAATGTGGTTATCTAAAGTGATTATTTTGCTGGTGTTGAAAAATGGTAACACTTTACAAATAAAGTGTCATTTGTTAACAAGGTATTAATGAACAACTAAAAGTGAATAATACATTTGTTACAATATTTATGAATCGTTGTTAAATGTTATTTAATGTAACCCAAGATTAACAAAAAACTGCACTGCGCTGGGTGTGTGTGTGTGTTTAATTTAACCATGAAATGGACATTATAGGATTGCTTTTTTTAAGCTACAAGTGGATAGGCTATACTGTAGACTAAATTTTATATTTCAATTTGTTATTTCACCTACTGTAGGCGATTCCCCAAAAGCGATAAATATTACAAGGAGCCTTGCTGAAATTATTTTATTACTATTCTTGTAATTTTCATGCAGTTTCATCTCACACATGACTAATTACAGACACACTAAGAGCAAATCACATCACAAATCACAGATGTATTCAGATTATGCAAATTATGCAGTCATTTCATAAATTGTGATATAGAGATATCCCCTATGCAAGAAAGAAAATGTAATTTATGTTTATGTGCTAAAAATAAAATAATCAGTATCGGCGATATTGGCCCTGTATTTACTTGGTATCGGATCGATAGAAAATTTTGCAGTATCGCCCACCTCTACTCAGAAGAGGCCTAGTTAATCGTTGGCTAAACCAACCGTCTGCTAGCTGCATAGAGTTGTCACTCAGGGTTCATCATATTGAGACTGTGTCTGTTCCCCGAGCTAAACATAAACATAAATTTAGAAAGACTCAGAAAGTCTGTTTTAGTAATTTAATTAACATAGATACCACAAAAAAGTTTGATATATTATGTTTAACAGAAACCTGGATTAAACAGGACATGTATGTAGCTCTAAATGAAGCTAGTCCTCCTGGATACAGCTACATACACCAGCCTTGGTTAACTGGTAGAGGAGGAGGAGGAGTCGCAGTTATTTATAACGATAATCTGTCTATCGTACAAAAACACAGTTTTAAATTGAATGCATTTGAAGCTCTCTATAGTAACTAAGTCAGCTCAGTCGATCCCGCTAATCATCATTTACAGTCCCCCAGGGCCGTGCTCGGAGTTTCTCTGTGAATTTGCAGATTTCCTCTCAAACCTTGTTTCTGTACACAAAGCATTAATTGCTGGAGACTTTTATATTAATTTTGAGAATCCAGAAGGCCCTCTGAGAACAGCATTCTTGTCCATACTGGACTCAGTAGGAGTAAATCAGTGTGTAGTAGGACCCACTCATAAAGCAGGTCACACTTTAGATTTAATATTATCCTTTAGGATTAAGTATAGGAAATATAACCACAATTCCAGTCTGAAGTTATCTCAGATCACTATCTTGTCTCGATTAAAGCGTGTCATAGTAATAATGTATGCACAGCACCGCGCTACTGCCTCAAATACCACACAGAGCTTTATCAATAATCTTCCAGAGTTATCAACTTTGATTAAAGCCACCTGACTTCACTGAGGGCTCTACTGCCGGAGTCGGGGGCTGGTTATCTCCACCTGTGGCACCCAGACTTTCCGCTACGGGAATAACGCTGCTCTCGCGCTCTTTAACCCTCTCTAAAGGCTGGATGCGCTCCTCTAATACTAATATCTTCTCCGTCAGGGTGCTAACTAACACACACCTATCACCTAGAACTCGAACAGGCGACTGAATATCTAGAGTCAACACTTCGTTATAGCTTAGATAATGTAGCTCCAGTTAAAAGACCTTTCGAAAACAAACCTTCCGAAAATTTGAACGTAAATGGCGCCAAACTAAATTGTTAGTATTCTAAATAGCTTGGAAGGAGAGCATCCTGAACTATAAAAAAGCTCTCAGTGATGCTAGATCAACGTATCTCTCCACTCTTATAGAAAATAACAAAAACAACCTGAGATTTTTATTTAATACCGCAGCTAAATTAACTAAAAACAAGACCACTGCAGAAATCTCCACAACAACATCATGCAGTAGTGAGGATTTCATGAACTTTTTCAATAACAAAATCATAAATATTAGGCAAAAAATTCAGGCGTTGAAACCAGACAATTTAAGTAATACAGATGAACTAACCACATCACATCAGAACTTCACTCATCTCTTCTTCAAAATCGTCAACCTGTATATTAGATCCTATACTGACACATTTTCTCAAACAGATAGTACCAGCAATAATAGAACCCCTGTTGAAAGTAATTAACTGTTCACTCAGTAGTGGGTATGTCCCCAAATCCTTTAAATTAGCCATTATTAAACCGGTAATCAAGAAACCTGACCTTGACCCCTGTCAGCTTTCTAATTACAGGCCGATATCAAACCTTCCCTTTATCTCCAAGATTTTGGAAAAGGTAGTATCACAGCAGCTATGTTCACATCTACACAGAAATAGCATAAATGAACTGTATCAGTCAGGATTTAGGCCTCATCACAGCACAGAGACAGCACTTGTTAAAGTAGTAAACAACCTCCTATTGGCCTCTGATCAGGGTTGCGTCACTATACTTGTGTTACTGGACCTCAGTGCAGCTTTTGACACCATTGATCATAGTATTCTCCTTCACAGATTAGAAAAGGTAGTAGGAATTAAGGGAACTGCCCTCTTGTGGCTCAGATCCTATTTGACTGATCGTTATCAGTTTGTAGATTTAGATGGTGACTATTCCTCATGTTCTCAAGTGGAGTTTGGGGTTCCACAGGGTTCAGTTTTAGGCCCACTGCTTTTTTCCCTTTACATGCTTCCTCTGGGCAACATAATTCGTAAACATGGTATTAGTTTTCATTGTTATGCTGATGACACACAATTATATGTCTCAGCAAAACCAGATGAGAAAAAACAATTTGCTAAAATTGAGCAGTGTGTGCAGGACATAAGAGATTGGATGTTAATTAATTTTCTTCTGTTTAATCCTGATAAGACAGAAGTTCTAGTCATAGGACCACAAGTAGCTAGAAGTAAGCTTTCTGATCACACTGTAACTTTAGATGGCCTTTCTGTTCCACCAAAAGCAACAGTAAAAGACCTTGGTGTGATTATAGATTCCAGCCTTTCGTTTGAAGCACATGTAGATAATATTACCAGGATAGCTTTCTTTCACCTTAGAAATATTGCTAAGATAAGAAACATATTGTCACTAAATGATGCAGAAAAACTAGTCTTCACTAGCACCAGAAGATACGAGCACATCACCCCTATCTTATCTACACTGCATTGGCTCCCTGTGAAATTTCGCATCGATTTTAAGATGCTACTTTTGACATTTAAAGCACTAAATGGTTTCGCGCCACAGTATTTGAGTGAACTGCTAGTGTCTTATGATCCGCCACGCCTACTTCGATCAAAGAATGCAGGCTGCCTGTCAGTACCACGTATTATTAAAACTACAGCAGGGGGCAGAGCTTTTTCTTACAAAGCCCCAAAGTTATGGAATAGTCTTCCTATTAATGTTCGGGACTCAGACACAGTCTCAGTGTTTAAGTCTAGGCTAAAAACCTATTTATTTAGCCAAGCATTTTTGTGAATAGCCTTAGGTAAAGGAGCAGACCTGGGGGACTCATGGACAGAGTGCATCTGTAAGCCTTAAATGGCCATGACCCTGTTACCCATTCACCAACTGTCCATACTTGGACCACTTTTATTTGGTACTAACCACTTCATACCATAAACAACCCACGAGACCTGCTGTTTTGGAATTGCTCTGACCCAGTTATCTACTGTAGCCATCACAATTTAGCTCATGTCAAAGTCAATCATATCCTTACTCTTTTTTTCCCCCACTTTGAAAACATCACCTTTAAGAATGGATTGTTCCATTTCTGGCTGATACATTATATTCCATCCCAGACAGATATCAATGTAATGACACCTAATTTACTAATTAATGCTATTTACTTCACCGGTCAATGGTTTTAATGTTATGGATGAGCTGTCTGATTTCATATTAAGTACTGTGCAAGTCTTCAGCCACCTACAGATTTCTTAATATTTTGCATGCAGATAGCCAGACTGCATTTTTTATGGGGTCTTGTGGAATAGTTCTCCAGACTTCCTGAAGGACTTTTTTTTTTTTTTGGTTCTCATTTTTAGTCCATTCTCTGTACGTGAGCAAAATCAGAGAAATGATTTTGTTTGTTAAGCCACAAAGTGACCTATGAATCATTCAAGAAAACCAAAAACAAACCTAAGGCATGAACCAGTGAGAACCAGGTGCAGATGATGACACATTATCAGGCTGGTGATTACAATACAGGTGATGCTGAAGGCTGAGTGGTTGGAACAGACAAGTGGGGAAATTAGGTTGCTGCTAAGAATGTTACATAAACAACCATTGTTTTTTTTTTTTGTTTGTTTGTTCCCATTTACTAATTGGAAACAATTCTATATAATTTAATTTGATTAAACTTAATTTGAAGAAATGAGGTAAGTCTCAAGGCAGTTCTGTACATCTACAGTACTGTACAAAAGTAAATGTTGTGTACATGTTTGTTTAATTTTAAAAGTCTGATTTCCAAACATTAGTATTCCAAATAATAATAATAATAATAATAATAATAATACAGCAAAATATCTTTAGGGCAGTAAAGAAAGCAGCCTATTATGTAAAAGACTACGTTTCAGACAGAAAAAAAGCTTCTGGGTTTTGCATGCATGAAAAAACAGCCTCAGGACTGTTCAGTAAAAATGAGCACATTTGCTCATGACAAAATCTGCTTATAAAAGTGCACAAATTATATTGTACCCAAGACTATATTTCAAGCAAAGGGTCGTCACGCCAACTACTCCTTGTATCAGTAATTAGTATTTACTGTTTTTTTTATAGTACAAGTTTGAATGTACTTTTTTTTTTAAGACATCCTTGCTCTACAGCAGTTATTTGTATGCCTTTATACTTTTGCACAGTACTGTATATTTAATTTCTTTTTATAGTACATGTAAAATTCTATTCACAGGTAATTGCTACAGTATGTATATGACTCTTACAGGTACTGGTCCTACTGGGACATGACAGAAAGCAGAAGTACTGTACAACCGACAGGGGTGCTGTAACATTAAACATATTAAGGACATCATCCCTTAATATACAAAATCCAAAACTCGATTTTTCATATTTCGCTTTTTTTTTTACATTTACATAATAATTATAATTTACTTCTTAATAATTCTCTATGAAAAAACATATTCAACTATAAACCAAAAGAACAAGCCTTCCAATTATACATACGTAGATTAGTTAAGGGGTGCAGCTATAATGTTTTGTGGCAGATTTCCATTTAATGTAGTGTAGCAGGGATCATACATATTGTCAAATCTAACAAATTCAACAGTATTCTTGATCCTGGGCATGTAGCTTATGTTTGTAACATTATTAAGAAAGTGGGAATTTGAAATGTACAGTATACTATACTAGTACATTCTAATATAATGAAAGATCTCGGTACTTATTAAAAAATATATATACAGCCTTACTTTATTCAGTATGCACTAGTTTAGTGACAAACTTACTGGGGTTTAGGGAAGTGAGCAGGCTTCAGAACTGAACCCAATTCCATCACCCACTCCCAACATGAGGGGATTCTACTAGTAGTCCACCAGTCCCGTTGGAGGTGTGTGAACCAAAAACAGTTTCTGACACAGCCGCACTGCACCTGTCAGGAGTTCTCACCCTACTAAAAGAAATGAATATAAACCGAGCGTTGAGACATTTGCATTGTGTAAGTACAGAAGACAGTGCCACATGCTGTTACAAGAACATAATCAGTAACTGGGTGATGTAATTGTTGACCAAGACAAGGTGGTGTATTCCTCTTACAGCACAATATTTTTCCTATGATTACAATGTTATTTATTTATTTATTTATTAATATACAGTACACACAAATTTAAACTTTTGATATGCATCTTCACTGTTGTCTGTGTTTCTCAATCGATTATCTCTTACTTTGAGGCTGACACGAAGGCTGTCCTTACAGAAATCTCCACTGTATCAATGACTGTAAACGTTCTTTATCAGTGTATTATTAGATTAGGAGAAACAGCTGCCATACAAGTTCCTTGCACTGAGTTGTCCATTCATTAATTTCTGGTCGCGGGGCCTGGTGCCTATCCCAGGAGACTTGGAGCAGAAGGTGGTGTACACCCTGGACAGAGTGCTAATCCATCACAATGCACACACACGCTATGGGCAATTTGCATGTTTTTGGAAACCAGAGTCTGCAGGGAACCTAGCAAGGACAAGAGGAACATGTAAACACCACGCACACAGATTAAACCCTCAACCATGGAGGTGCAAGGCCAAAGTGCTAACCATCATACCACTGTGCCCCTACGGAGATGTTCATATAGGGAAAAAAATATTGGAACAAGTGCATAAATATAAACCTGTGATTTAAATTACGCCACTTTCAGAGAATCTTCTAGCCAATCCAATTCAAATCTTTCTCATTCTTTAATTTGACGGAGTTTTCAATAGATTTAATAATCGATTTCTCTGAATTTCAAATAACCATTGAGTAAATATCATGACCCGAGCTATTTATAAAATCATTATACATTTGCGCCTCTTACTGTTAATTCTCCAACTCCTTTTTTTATTGTTCTTCTTTAAAAACACACACAAAGAGTTCCTTTTTTGTCTTCTTTTATATTTTTAAAAACAAACAAACAAAAAAGAACATAATAAATGGAATTTACAGTAGACATTTGCAATATTTGTGCACTTAAATACCTCAGATAACGTTCTGCACAGCTGTCACGAAAAAAAAAAAGATGCAAAACACAATGATGAAAAAGAGTGGGATGAGGAAATGGGAGGAAAGACATGGATTGGGTTAGGTTGTAAAGGAACTTTAACTTACCCACCAGTAGGGGGGAAAAAAATCACTGAATATATAGATTTCTTATAATCCTTACATCACTTATATAAATATATCGAACAAAAGTGGAACAATTTTTCAATATTTCATCTGTGAGAGAGAGAAAGGGGTAGAGAGAGAGAGAGAGAGAATATGAGCAAGAACAGCGCAATACAGAAGTCCACAAAAGCATTAAGGCAAATAAAAAGCAAGAGAGAAAGACAGCAAAATAGCCAATTTAAAAGTGGAGAGAGGGGGGGGGCATCAGAAAAGAATGTGATAGAGGAAATATAAGTAATAGAGAGAGGAACAGAGAGAGAGAGAGAGAAAGAGAGAGAAGGCATATGATGACTGAAGGAGAGACAGGATGAAAAGAGACAGAAAAAGATAGGGAGGAGCCTGTCCAACACCCTCTGTCCAGTGCATGGCCTTGTTGGTGTAAGTGTGTGCGCGTCTGTGTGTACATAAGGAATTATATATACAGAGGTACAACAGAGGTACACATGCTTACGCGTGTTATGTCCTCTTTGCTTAATGATACAAAAGAAGACTGAGAAAATCAGTATGATCGCTTTCTTCTCTCCGTTCCTTCACCACACTCCTCTCCCTCTCTCTCTCTTTCCTCACTGTGAGCTAGCTCTCTCTAGTACGCGCAGGTCATAGTTCTTTTTGGCAGCGCGCAGCTTGAACAGACTCCCTCCACTGTTGTTGAGCTTAAAGGAAGCATTCTGTGCAGCCATGGTGTTCGGGAACACCGCCACCACGGTGTAGAGATGTGCTGGGTCATGGGCGTCGCCCTTTCCTACTGCTCCGCACACTCCAGCTCCGTGCGCCGGGGTAGTGCCGGTCCCACGGGATGCCTGCGGCTCCTTCAGCCACTGGATCTTGGCGCCGCACATAGAGAGCTGGTTGAAGAGCTTCTCTGCCTCTGGACGAGAGATGCCCTCGGGCAGGTCTGTAACCTCCAGCACACGACTCACCACTGCACAGAGACATGTGTCAACGCTTTACAGGCAAGCAATCAAGTAGAAAAGAGACAATCCAGTGACAAGACATTGTTTTACTTTTTTTATTATGATTAACTGTTTGCACTATACTGTATGTGTCACTATATATGCCACTCAGCCATTTAAAATGTGTCAAATGAAGACAAAAGGTATAGATAAACGCAATAGCTGCACACTACACAGGAGTGTGCCGCAACATTTGTAGCATCAGTGCCGGAGCACGGTAGTAGAGATTAACATTACGTTGTGTCTGTGGCACATACCCACATCAGTCGTGCCTAGATCTGTAGAGGCAGACTTCAGGGTCTGTTTCTTTCCTCTGGTTCCATGCTTTATTACTCCTGAGCTCTGTGGACAGACACACAAATTCAGTGATTTCAGAGGAAAGATCAGGAACAGAGCAAGAAAGGTGATAAGTTGCTACAGAGTGTACAGAAGAAAAAACCTAAACATGCACACATTTTCCCTACATGCTCACCTGGTGGGAGCTGTAGGAGGACTGGCTGTGGTTGTGCATGATGGCTGGAGGACACAAGCTGTACTGCAGAGGTTGCCCCAGTAACGAATAGCGCCCATCTCCTGTATCACACACACACAGCAAATTGTTCAGGGATTGTGGAGCAGGACCAACATATTAAGGTCACACTGTCAGTGGAGCAGTAAGGAAACCAGATCAAGTGTGTGTAAGTTTGTCTGTGTACAGTAGAACTTAATCAGGTCACACTGATCTGATGGCTGGTATGGTGACCGTGAAATATGCAACTAATGCATTCTGTGCATGGACATCTGGGAAACCCATCTGTTAGTGCAGTGGCTGGCACAACAACTCTAAGAAACCCATAATCATTCTTTATAAAGTACAAAATACTGTTAAACCTTGGATTGCAAGCATAATTCATTCCATAAATCAAAGCAAATTTTCCCATAAGAAATAGTGGAAACTCTGATGATTCGTTCCACAACCAAAAAATATCTATATACGTACGTACATTCATATAAAAATTTATAATAAAAAATATAAAGTAAAAATGAAACAAATTGTGTTAAAAAATAGACACAAACAGAAGTACTGTTCTTTTTCTGGTCCCTGGAATCATCTAAGGAATCTTTCATTACACTTGCTTTTTCCTGCTTTTCAGGATTTCGCAGAAATCTTACTAAAGGACAGTCACTACACTTGGACACAAAATAAAAAAAAAAAGGTTTATACACGCACGCTCACACATGTGGTTACAATGTTTTAGTAAACAGTACATGCGCGCACGGATGCTGACTGTACGAGTGATGCACACGCACTCAGACTGAGACATGGTAGGCGATTACCCACAATCCTGCAGCGCACCAGAGAAAAGAACTATTGGCTCAGTTGTGATCACGTGACACTCCGCAGACAAAGTGTATACGTACTACTCGTATTTCAAGTTAAAATTTATACCAAATTTTTGCTCGTCATGCAGACCAAGATCCAAAATTTTACTGTATCTATAATATTTTACATTTTGTACAGTTAAAATATTACACATCTAAGTAACCACCTACAGACTTTCTCATTTTTATGTTAGCTCCCAAGACATACTGCTTTAGTAATTACAAATAAATAAGAACGATGCTGCATGTTATGTAATTAAACATGTATGAAGTAGATTTTGTAACATTTTAAGGTAATTATGTGATGTGTACTGTAACAGTAAATAAGGTGACTGCTGTGTGTATTAAATGTGTATGTGTTATTAGCAACTTATTTGTTTACGTACTGTATACTATATAACTTACATAATACCAATATCAGATAAAACACTTAATACACTGTCTGAATTTCATTCAACCACCTTTAACTTTCTTTACAGCACACAAAGTGGTGGCCTGGACGACCTGGTCATTTCAATACTTTCAGGTCGTCAACTGACTTCATTTTATTGTCACACGAGTTTGCTGAATCTAGACCTGACCAACTGAAGCAACCCCAGATCATAACACTGCCTCCAGAGGCTTGCCCAGTAGACACTATGCATAAGGAGTCTTTGTTTCATGTGCTTTCCTTCTTATCCTGATTCGCCAATCACTCTGGGACCGGGTCAATCTGAACTCATCAGACCACATGACCTTTTTCCATTGTTCCAATTTCCAAGTTCTGATTGCTCTCACTAACAAGTGGTCTTCTTATGGCCACATAGCTTTTTAGTCCCAATCCTGTGAGTTCTCCTCACATTGTGCACATATGGAAGTTACTAATTATGGTTTTTGCTGGTCTCCAGACATAAGCTATTTCCAACCACAATCTTTTTCTTCCACAAAGTTAACAATTCAGCACTATTCTTCTAGGATTTGATAATGTATTGAAGGGCTCTTAACCCAATTCCAGTCATTTTAAATCTCCTTAGTTGTTTTCTTCACTTGATGCAGGCCAATAATTTGACCCTTTCAAAATGGTGACACTTTTTACCAGGGACCTCAGTACCTCAAACCGCTCTACAGATGACGCTATCACTCATCATCTTCATACATCTCTCACTCACCTGGACACTAGAAGGGGGAATTATGTTAAAATGCTTTTCATCGACTACAGCTCAGCATTTAATACCATAATTCCCTCCACACTCAGCACCAAGCTGGAGCACCTGGGACTCAGCCCATCTCTGTGTCAGTGGATCTCCAATTTCCTAACTGGGAGACGACAGGCTGTAAGGATGGGTGGACATGTCTCAGCCTCCCTCACGCTCAGCACTAGAGCACCACAGGGTTGTGTTCTGAGCCCTCTACTGTACTCTCTGTACACACACGACTGCGTAGCCTCTACCGACTCCACCACCATCACCAAGTTTGCTGATGACACCGTTGTGGTGGGCCTGATCACTGACAATGATGAGACGGCCTACCTGAAGGAGATTGGAAATCTGGAGCACTGGTGCCAGAAGAACAATCTCCTTCTAAACGTCAGCAAGACAAAGGAGTTGGTAGTGGACTTTAGCACAAAGCAGGAGAGGAACTACCGGACCCCTGTCATCAACAACAGCCCAGTGGAGAGAGTGGACAGCTTCCGTTACCTCTGTGTACACATCAATCAGGATCTGTCATGGTCCTGTCACGTCAACACCGTGGTGAAGAAGGCCTGACAGCGTCTCTACCGCCTACCGCGCTTGAGAGACTTTAGACTGCTCTCCAAGGTGCTCAGGAACTTTTTGAGAATTACCCTACAGTGAGAATTACTCTGGATGTGCATGTGTGTATGTGAGAAAATACTTGTGCCTCTCTTTATGTACTAGGGTTGTAATTATAAAAAAAATAATGCTCTGAAGCACCTGGAGGGCAATATGAGCTGTGAATCAAAGAAAGTTAGATTTGATACTTTTGATCAGACATACAATCATGGAACTGGTTTCTGTTGTTCCACTCCTAAAAGAAAAACCACAAACAGAAGGGGAGATATCTCAGGACTATTACAAATATGCCAACAGAGAAACTGCTGGAAAAACTCACAATATCACACATGTCTCCTGGGTGAGACGGAACAGTTTCCCAGTCGACTGCAACACTGATGAGCAATAAGTGGCCTATCAAACACAGACAGTGAGCTGATATTGCTCAATGTGAGAAACACATGCCAGTGCTACCTCAAACTAGACATTCATTTTCAGCTATCAGTTCCCGGCAGAAGGAGAAAACATGAGTCACAACACAGCGGTTAAGCGGGCACTGTGAACGGGATATTCATAGTTTCCAAATGATGACCTTAAACAAATAATGTGGATTTCTCTACAAACTGATTATGGCGCTTGTTGGGAATTAGACAAAAAAGAAAAGACTGTGCAAATTATTTAATGTTACCCTGTGTGGGTCCACCAGGCCGTGGATACTGGGAAATGAGAGGCAGTGGACCGAGCCCGGGACAGACATTGTTTCCACTGCTCGATGGAGTAGGAGTGGGTGACTGAGTAGGAGATGCCAGAGGACTATTCAACTGAGTGCTAACCTACAGAGACACAAAACAAAGAGGAAGAAAAAAAAGAGAGAGATGTATTAAAAGAAGTGACATCAAATATACAGGCCCCAGTAATTAGTAAGGGTATTAGGACATTCTAATTAAAAGGCTGCAGTGCTCATTTTTATCTCCAGACGTTTATGCCATATAAACATGCAGAAAATCACAAAACATCAGTAATAATAACAAATTTGCTCTCAAATTTACACGTTTGTTTCAGGTTCATTGCTTCTCCCTCCCCCGTGACTCTTCCATTACATACTGTAGGCACTAATCATAATATTTCATGTTGTTTTTGATGTTTGAAAACCACTCGTCATTATTTTGGTTGTGAAAATGCCTTCATGAATCAGTCTTCATGTTTGCTCCATTATTTTCTAAACTCTGTTTGTAGTGTTTAGGATTTACCTCTGTATAATGTGTGTGCAGTCTACTCTTAGTGTGGGACATTTAAACTGTCCTCTGGCGCAGCCCCCTGAAGGGTCAAATGCTCTGTTGATTAGATGCAACCCCTATTTAGGTCAAACGCTCTGTTGATAAGTTAAGTTACAACATTGTGCACAATATGCCTTTTCAGATTAAGCGGTTTTGATTTCTAACTTTTGAAACAGCTTTGTGTCACTTACAGTACACATACAGACAGATGTGTGGATAATAAGAAGCAAATGTGAAATTTAAATATACAATAAAGAACATTAATGTCATAAACAAATAACATCTTTCAGCACATTCTATACATCAAGCGACATGAGACATAAAAACTGAAACATATTCTCAGAAACGGTATAGTGTATTTTTGCGTGCACATATGATACCTGCGGCTCAGGTTTGCTGGGTCTCTGTTCAACACTGTAATACTTGCAGGGATTCCACTGCACCATGGGAGGATTCTGGGTAGGCTGTGGCCCATTTGGGACACTTAGCTGCATCACCATAACACTTGGTCCAGGAGGTGGCACTCCTAAAAACACACGGAGATGAACAGACAGACACGCAGAGTCCCAGACACACATCATTAATGCTGACACTTTACTTTAGAGATTTATTTATTCATTCTTCAATTGTCTACATGGTGCTGAAAATTAAATCACATTTTTTAAAAACACTAATGTAATGCTGGGCCAGAGTTCTTGTCTGTTGTGCTGTGTGTAACTCTTGTTTGATTAGCCAAAATGGTGGGGGTCTTATGAATGCATCAGTACACACGGGCCTGATCTCAGATGCCTGTCTAAACCAGATAAAGGAGGTGAAAGGTAAGAATATCTATTTGTGGCAAAGATCATGGCAATGACCACTACTACTACTTTCACCTTCAAAGTCAGCAGGTCAGCAGGTGCTGTACCAAGTTCACCAAGTTTACAACGCAGCAAAAGTTTTCAGTAAATATTTATGTTGAGCTCAGTGTCCTCCAATCTGGAATACTAGTTTAGATAGTTGGAGACATTTCACGCATTTTAAGTGTGCAGTAATCATTTTAGTTTGAAACGGATTAAAAATGTTCCATTCGGTAGAAGACAGGGTGCTATACACTTACTGTATGACATTAATTCGGGTAACTAATGTGTCTTTTTAGGAATGGGTGAATTACTAAACTTCTAATAGGCAGTAATATTTATATAAGGGGCCATTTATCAATGAAACGGCTCCAAATGTGGATAACGGTTACTTATCATTTATCACTTATCAACACAACACTAACTCACTAAGAGGTGCTTTAAAATGATCCAGAAGACAGATGGAACTAATTATGTTAAATAATTCTACATGATTCCTGCCATCATATTTGAAACTGGAGGCTGTTTATGTGTTTATGCATGTTTAAGACTCAGGCTCAGTATGATGATGTAAATGTTTTGGAGTAGGACAGTCTGTCCATGTGCTGTCTGATGTGACCAAAAAAACCTGACACTGTGTCAAGCAATCAATGATGAGCTGATATATCCCTTTAAAGCCTAACCTGAACACTGGGGAACACTTGCCTAATCTAAATTGTTGTGAAGATCATTAGATATAAAATGTTTCACACTCTTTAGCAAGTGTTTATTGGTTAAAAATGTTTATTTTGGTTTTGTTTTATTATTTTATTATTTAATTAGGTTACAGGTATATGCTTTAAAACACCACTGTAAAGCTATGACAAATAATATTATATCCACAGTTTTTTTTAAATAACTTGTATATAATAATATGTTAAAGTACATAATAACTTGTATTAGTTATGTCTTCTGTGAGCATACATTATTCACAATTAAATTGAGCCTAGTACTACCATGTGACAGTCAAATGTACCAAGCAATTTGGATACCTGAATACTGCTGCTGTATCTGCTGAGGACTGCAGGGGGAAGGGGACTGTGTCATCTGGTACTGATCCGAACTTGGAGGCTGCAGGTAGCCCACAGATGGACTAAAATATATACACACAAACACGTTCAAACATTCAGAACAGGCTATATACTGTATGCTTTTAAGTAAGTCAATATCCATGATTACATTTAGATTCAATATCATTACCTTGTGCTGTTCTGCTGTGTTGGTGTCAGGACACTGTAGTAGACAGGCATGGGTGGAGCGGCTGGCATTGCACCCTGTACAGACTGGCTAACGGGCACCATGACAGGCTGTTGGTACTGTTGCTGCACCACAGGCTGGGTTTCATTAGCTACAGGCACCTGGGGTAGGCACAGGGTCACTTAGTACACAAAAGTTACTTTATACTTACAGTACAGTATTATGTACATTTAAACACAATACCTGATAGGAAGGCATTGGTGTGTACTGAACCACCATGCCTTGTATCTGGCCACTCATGCCTGCACGTTGAGAATTCATAATACTGGCGCTCTGCGGCTGCTGAACTCCCATCATTCCCTGGTATGCTGGCTGCTGACTGGCCATGATGGGTTGAAGAGGAGCTAAAAGAGGTAAGAAAATGATCAAATCCAGCTAAAAACTCCTGATTACAAATAAAAACAAAGTTGAACATGTTAAAAACTCATTTTATAGGAGTTATTTTTATTTTTTTTTTTTTTGCATTTTAGGTAATTAGAGTAGAGTAATTAAAGGATGCATTTTCAGGTAATTATTTTTTTTTTTAAAAACTGGAAATCTTTAAGTAATGCACCCATTATGCATAGTGCCCAATGTTGTGTGGCAATAAAATGAAGTCACCTTCATGGAGTGGTTTGACTGGGAGTGGGTTGATCAATATTACGGCCAAAAATTTATCCAACTCTGGATGAAAATACTGTAAGTGTTGTGATGGTGGATAAGGTTGTTGAAACAATACCATGGGGAACACACACTGTAATAAAAGCTAAAAGTGGTCCAACTAAATATTAGACAGTGGCTTTTTGGACATGCTAGTATCTGCCTCAGTATACTAGTATTTGGAGACTTCTCTCTTTCCTTTTCTCAGTCTTTTATTTTGTCACATTTCAGTATGTACTGTGTGAAACTGATGCAATTGGTTAACAAATTACAAAATCACTCGCTGCACAAAGACAGGCAGCACTATTTAAAGAAAGCATTATTCAGCACTGCTGTTGTGTTTCCTTACAATGTTATACAGACGAGTACAAATACATTTCTGAAATCCAGAATCAACTGACCAGAAACACATACAGTAAGCCAGAGCATGTAAATTCCCACCCACAGACATAGGAACCCAGGAGTAGGGTGCTAAATCTCTCTCTTTCTGTGTACTGTACATTTAAAACAAAATAATTTCTGAAAAAGAGTCATCAAGGTTTTGGTTCCTCAGGGCACCATTAGCCCAAGCAACTTCAACGCAAGATGGTGTTGCACATGGCGGCCTTGCTGAACCTGTTTGGCAAGCATCATGCTTATGAACTGTGAATTACTTTGAGACAGAATGGATAGATGGTTCATTGGTGGAAGCATACGAGTGCCAATAATCCAAGAAAGGCATTATCCTGATGCCACTGATCATGAGGGGAGAGAAGTCTGTTACATTCAGTGCCTCTTACAACCCCTATGACCAGGAAATGGAAAAATGCAGGATTTTGATTAGGAATGTTTACCTTGGAAAGCAACGATTAAAAATTATTCTTATTCTGTTCTGAGATGATGGAGACATAGAAATAAATGTTATATAAATTCACTGACATGGACAAGTCTTGTGATTGAAAGAAAGAGGGCCTTTAAGAACTGCAGAGATGGAATTTGAAAAACAGTGAGCAAAGTGGGACGCTGTTTAAGTCCCCTTGTTTTGGACTCCTGGAAAAAGTGATTCTTTTGTCCAAAATCGAGCAAACCTTTTAGATACAAGCGATAGTAGAAGTATATTCATGTAAAATACAAGGTGAAAAAAAAAATCTGACATTATTTGAAATATGAATAGCTGAGAAACTACATGTCGTAGGCAAACTAAATTAAATAAGCTTCGTGTTAAAAAATAAAAAGATTTATTTATCAAAACTCCAACAACTTATTCACATGGATATAGATTTTATAACTGATTTCACAAAGCTTCACAAATGTTCAACATGCACACCAGCCATGACACGACACACGTCAAATCAGTAGTCCAGCTCCTGCCAACCACGCTGTAGCATATCTTACATAACTTTCAGTGACTCTCTGCTTGGGTCCCTCTAGGCTTATAGGAAGAGGAGTTGATAAAGACTAGTCCTTTCCCATAGCCTCATAGGAAAAAAAAAAATCACAAGCTGTCAAGTCAGATGAACGTGGTGGCCATTTCAACAGCACACTGTCACTGGCACATCGGATCCAACAGTAAAACACTGAACTTAGTTTTACACATCTCGTTTTCATTCATTTCACATCATTTGAGCAAGTAGCTAGGTTGTTGGACTACGAAATGAGGTCAGATTACTTGGGACATCCAGTATTTTATCAGGACTAAAGTTGCACAAGCCATTGACAAGATTTATCTCTAATATTACAATATATTAAATGACTACTACAGTATATCTCAGTGTTTCCCACAGGTGTGAAGTATACAATACTTGTGATGATACCCGGCGGAATGGGCCGCATTACCTGCCAGCACAAAAGTGGTCTAGTACATAGAACAAACAATAAATACAGTACATATGATCTCTAACAATATGTTTATATATTTGATATTTCTAATATGATTAGAAATTATTTAATTTCCTGTTTCAAAAGATCCAACCTACAAACCTTCCCATATGTGAAGATATGAAGACAATTAAAGAAAAAAAAATACGCGCTAAACACTCGTGTATAAAGAGGGTGCTATTTGTCAAAGCAGATAGCCTTAAAAACAGAGCCATTTTAGCCATTATTTGCATTAATATGTTTTAATAAGTACTGTATATATACGGGTTAGGATTGTACAGCATAAAGTTATCCTTAGACATACTGTACGCAGTATGCTTGTTTTTGTGTGTGTTTTGTTTTTTAGCACAAACTAGGCAATATAATGAATTAAATTCAATTTCACGTTAAACAACTATACAAACATGATTGAAGAAAACCAAATAATAATATGCAATTTTTTTTTGTTCTGCAAATGAGTTTTTGCGACGTCATTGGCATATTCCAAAAGTTCTGCAGAAGTTTGTGTGATGCTTATGGCACAAACAGATGCAGAAGATGCAATGATTCTAAAAAAGCAGACTTGGGCATATTATTTCTTTACCTTGCTGATGATGAAGGGCAGATAATGGATAAACCCAACTTGGTAAGAACTCTCACTAAAAGCTTTGAGGGCTAGATGGATTCAGCACATTATAAGGCAAAACATCTTATTTCAGAGTTTAACTCAGGCACATGATTAACTGCTTTTTCTGTATAGTGACTAACGAGGCCTGAAACAGTAGATTTCTCCTACACTGACATAAATGAATGATCTAATTTTTCCACACAGCCTAATTCTAAAAATTATGATTATTATGATTGTTATAAATATTTGTATTAAAAAAAAACAAAGACAGATGTTAAAACACTAAATGCACAGCAGATGCTGTTTAATGATGTATACAAACTGTACACAAACTGATTGTATAGTACATATCATTGTACAGTACAAACTGTGCAAGTATCTCCCTTAGCTCCAGGCCTTCACTAATCATTGAAAGGTCACTATTTTTTAGTTTAATGCTCTGCTGTTTGAGGCTCCAAAGTACTGCAAAAGAAAAGCATTAACCCTATCATTTGAAGATTTTGAACCATTCATGGCTTAGAGTCCAAATGAGCAAAACTGTCCGTGTTCTCTGGGTGGGAATGGAGGTGTAATCTCTCCTGTAACGGTCACATCAGTACGAGTTAATTAAGGGCATGTGTGAGCTGCAATGGGGCAGACGGTGCTGTCCTCCGAGAGTGTTATGCCACCCTGTGATCCAGCTAGAGCAGCAGTTCAGAAAGCAGTTAAGTTGGCTTCCTCTGAAGCATTTGATTATCTTCACCTTTCTCAGTACGTAGCTGTTCTTTGATAGTGGAGGACTAACTGTGCGTTTGATTGACCATGACTCAGTTACAAAACCGAAGCAAAACAAAAACACAGCTTTATGCATGTTCTTCACAACAATCAGAAGAGAACAAATTTAAAAACAGCACCGTGCAATGCTTTATTCGGTCACAACCAGTGATGGGTGAAAGAGTATGTTCAGTAATCTGCTGTACAGTAGGTGGCATATTGTAGTACCATCAAATCCTACACAAGTACAGTAACTGCCTTCTTTAGAGGGGCTTCCCCAAATGCAGTAGTTAAGAGCCTGTAAGTGCTACAGTGTTTTTGTTGGACACACTGAACAAGTTGAACATGGCAGTTCAAACTGTTGTCATTTTCAGCCTGGAAAAAATTTACACAAAACCACAGATTTTCCTGTAGGACACGCTAACCTCACACATCTTTTAGAAAGAAACGAAAAGATAATTGGTCATAGGGCTTCAAGGACGGCTCTGTTGACATGAGCCTACTTACGGCAGATGCATCATGTGGCACAGCAACCTTTCTTTCTCGGAGCATGCTACTCGTGCAGACTGACCCTACAGCCATGTTGATTATATCATCAGCTGTATGCACCAATGCAGAAAATGTGGACCAAAACAGAAGCTTCAAAAATTGGACATAAAAAAACAAAAACAAATGGATGATTGGACTGACCCGAGGGCTGTGCTGGTGGGGGCATGGGCTGAGAGCGCTGAGCAGGGTAGGACACCTGGTGAGACATGGACCTGTACTGTTGTCCTGAACTTGGATACTGTCCACCAGCAGAATAATACTGCACCTGGATCTGAGAAGGAAAATGCAAAGAGATTAAGACTTGCTGAGACTCGGGTACAGTGCATACCAGCAAATATATCATTTCCTGATGCCATTCTGTATAAATACATACATGATAACAACTGGATAAAATCTAAGGAGCCAAAGACACCAGAAAAGCTCCAATACCTGATAACATTACTATGCAAAGATCACCATGAGTCACCACACAACCATATAATATTGCTGCATTAGTAAGTCCATCTCCAGGGTAAATACGCAAATACATGCACAGCCTCATGCCCTTTTAAAACCCATTTTAAAACCCCTACACTGCCAAGGCTGTATGATAAGGTGCACCTGCTGAGGTGGCGGAGGAGGCTGCATGTAGCCTTGTGCAGGTGGAGCTGTCTGCAGGACAGGCTGAGTGGGAGGTGGAGCAGGTGGAGGGGGGTGCGGATGGGCGGTGGGTGGCTGGTAGCTGGACGGAGGCGGGGCGATGATGTAGCCTGGCTGTGGGGGAGGATGTTGGGTTAACACGGCAGGTGGAGGCTGATAAAGTCCTGGTGGCTCTGGAGCCTCACTGGAGCCCTGACGGCTCAACGACATCTGTCCAAAACCTGGAGTCAACTCATCAGCCTTAGAGAGACGAAAAAAAGGGAGAGGAAATATGAAAACACGCAAACACTAAAAAACAAAAACAAACAAGCAAACAAAAAAACATGCATAACTGAAGATCTTGTAATCTAAAACAATTTCATCAGATTTTACTGATCCAACATTTTTCATTGTGAATCCAGTATTCAGATCTGTTTTGGATCTCGACAGGATGTACTCTATTAGAAAACCTTACATTGTCCCCTTAGTGTAGTGCAGTATACAGTACATGAACTACAGTATATACTAGTTAGGCAACATGCCAACAGATGGCAGCATGAGGCTGCACGAATCAGTGTGCCAAAAGACATCGTCCTGTGTACATCGGGAGCTGTGCAACTGGTGCTATTCGGATCATGTGCGTTACCTAATCTGAAGTTAGAAGAAAGAGCAAATGTGAAATTCAGCGTGAAACTGGGCAAATCTGCCCCAGAGAGGTTTGACACGATTCGTCGATGCTGCATTGAGTCTTTCAAGGTGTTTTGAATGACGCACGATTCAAGAGCGGAAGAATATCACTGGAAGACAACGAGAGATCAGGAAGACCTTCAGTCTCCACAGTGGAAGAGCCGATCATCTCCGCGACAGAAAAAGGCGAGGCAGGTCTGCAGCTCGACCAAATGCATGCTCATTGTCTTTTTCAACATTTGCGACATTGTGCATAGAGAATTCGCTCCCAGTGGCCATGCTGACAGAGTATTTGGCATTAGTATTTGGAGTTCTACACGCGATGTTCCTTCTACTTTTGTGTCGGCAGCCTGGGGACAAACCTGGCAACAACATGCCACATGTGAGGATTGCCTGGACTGTTCCGTAATGACACATCCAACAGTGGCAGCAGTGTTGTGGATTGTTCTCCAATGACCATCATGCACAAGTTGCCGCATGGTTTTGACATTTTCGGCGGTTGACCTTGTTGAAGGTCTTCCTGATCTGTCGTCGTCTTCCAGTGATAAATAGCAAATTCTCTATGCCAGGTTTTAAAGCGTCTGAGGGAGGACATACAGCAAAAGATTTGTGGCACTCAAAATTTTTATTCCACCTCAGATAATGCATTGTACAGTATATAAAAGGAGTAGCCATTGTTTACATTTGCTTATTTATTGCCATCAAAAGCAGAGTTTTCATGGCTTGCCTGTCATTTTTCATGAACAAGAAAAGCATTTTAATACTACGTTTACTAAGTACTGCTGAGAGATTATGAAGACAAAGATTATAAAGACAGACGCTTGTTAATCTCAGCACTGAATGAACAACCTCACAACCTCCACCAAAATTATGTGTTCATTACACTATTCTAAACCTTCGTACATCATATTTAATCTAATAATCTAAAAAAAAGAGACGCACCAAAAAGGCCAAAATAAAAGGAAGATATATAAAGAAAATTATATAAAACATAATGAGAGGGCTGGCAAATTGTTGTGCTGTTTGAGAAACCATTATGCTGCTACGAGCTTATGACAAAGAAAGAGATGAGAAGACTGGAGGGACGTGTAAAGGAGGAAAGAAAAATTTGTACCAAGTTATACTGCTGAGAAGGAGAAACAGGCAGGATGACCTGAGGGCAGGACGTGCTGGAGAATGATACAGGCTGTGGAGTGGGCTGCAGAGATGCCACCGGCTAAATACAGTCAGGGGAGGGTCACAGAGAGAAGGGGCAAAAAGAGGAAAAAAAATTGGGAAGAGTAAAGAAGAAGAAGAAACAGGAAGAGAAAAAAAAGAGAGAGAGAGAGAGAGAGAGAGAGAGAGAGAGAGAGAGAAAGAGAGAAAGAATGTTAGTGGGACCAGGAAAATAGGAGTCACAAAAAAGACATTTGAAAATGTCACCTTAAGCAACGCTTAAATAATAATAATAATAATTATATATACACACACACACAGAATAAACTAAAATACAGTTAACTGCATGGACATTATTCAAAGTTCTCAAGGGCCCACTGACTCACCTGGGGCAGCATGTGATTATGGCTGTGGCTGCCGATGGGGTGCTGTGGGTGAGAGTGTGTGTGTGTGTGAGTAGGGGTGGGCAGAAGAGCGGTTTGTGGAGGTGGTTGTGGAGCCTGGCTTTGAGGAACATTGGACGGACAGCCGGATGGGCAGGGCAGAAGAGTTCGACTCTGCTGAGGTGGCTGGGGACAAGTCTCTGTGCTTACAAGAGGAAGACCTGCAAAATAAATGATGGTGGGAATCTTAGCATTTATGAAATCCAATGCAAAAAAAAAAATTACAAAAAGGTTGCTCGATTCAGCTAATAATCTCAATTTACAGAGCACCTTTCTTATACTTAATGTGTTGGGTAAAAGGTTTTCAAAGAATGGTTTGATTACATGCATAGTGTCATTGGTAGAGTATATCCACAAAGCCACTGCAGTTTCCTGTATTTCTGCATATATTTTACCAGAAATGTCATCAGAAATTTTGCAAAATGACACAAAAAATAGCAAATATTCAGGAATCTGTGCCAGGGTATGATGAGGTGTGTTCACATTATGCAAACGTGCTTTGGGATCAGGTGCTCCGTGCACTTGAAAAGGTGGTCCCAAAACAGTATTGTGTACTCGGGTATGGTATAAATCTGACGTGAAAGCAATCCGTACTGTACCTAAACACAGAGGTGGCCTGCTGTTTAGAATCCCGGGTCATCAGCAAACTCTCATCCCCTGAACTGCGCAACCAGGGGACAAATGTAGAAAGGCGGACAAGTGGGTTGTTCCTGCTACTTCCTCAAAAAATATCAATATTATTATGAATAGTGCTAAGACTGAGTCCCTTGTACACTTCTATTGCCACCTACTGTACTGTACCGGATTGTGTAAATACACAAGAGTACTCAGGTATGGAACGAGATTATTAGTGTTAAAACTGGCCGGAGGGGGAGAAGTCAATAGTTGTACCTGGGCACAGTATGAAATAACCATGCCTAAAAGTTGATGCAAGTCTGAACAAAATTGGAAAGGTTTTTAAAAATATATTTAAAAAAGGGATGTCGGGATAAAAAACTCAAAACAAGAGCTTCAACAAACTGCAACAATACAAATGAAAAACAACTGGCTGAAAACTGGAGTTCTGGAAAAAAAACTAAGATATCAGCTAAAAGACAATATAGGGGGTTATAGGTCCTTGAAAGTTACCCTTATATGTCCTATTAATGAATACTGAACTGTGGGGGGAAAAAAAAAAAAAAAAAAAAAGAATCCCACCAAATCTGCAATTGCAATTCACCGCTCAGCCACCAGAGGGCTCTGGAGGTTTCAAATCTAATACAGACCAGAAATACAGAACTGAAACAAATTATGGGTCGTGTACTGTATGTGCTAATCATACACGCACTATGCACAAGTCCTGAGCCATCTCTCATCTATTATTTTTTTACTTCCAAAGAGTCAGGCATTCTTGTAATTTAAATGTAGTCATGATAGCTCTCCAAGCTTCCTGAAGAACTTTTTTGGCTCTTATTTTCAGCACAGTATATAACCAGTTTCAGAGGAATGTTTTATGGTTAAGTCACACAATGACCTATGAATCATTCACATATAAATTAATAAGTGATGACAGATGATCAGGCTGGTGATTAGTACACTGGCAGGGATAAACGCTGAGGGGTTAGAGCAGACGAGAGGGAAAATAAGGTTGTTGCCGAAGCTGTTACATAAACAAATATTTTTTAATTCTATCTTTTGGGAGTTTGGAGTACACATTTGTTTCAATTTCTTTATTGTAATCTAACATAATTTAGTTTATTTCAATATAAAGAAATGAATTCTTACTTTTGCACAGTAATGTACATGAACAGTATGTGAGAATTTAAGCATAGACCTAATGATTGTGCATTGACAATTTGTGTCTTTTGCAACAGAGAGTTTGAGTCAGTGTGTGAGTGAGTGAGTGAGTGAGTGCACCCGAGTACCTGTGCGTGAGCCCCTGGCACTGCCCTGTGAGCCCTTGCTACCCAGACTATCACCACGTGTGAGGATGGAGATGCCACTGAAGCTGCTGGCCTTGGTAACGGGAGGCCGGAGTGTGCGGTTCGAGCTGTCCGAGTCCGTGCTGCTCCATGGCCGTGGCTCCAGACTCTTCATATCGCTGTCAGTGCTGCTTTGACGACTGCTTGATGCCCGGCTCGAGCTCTCTTTATTCCCCCTGCAGAACGGGCCAGCAGAACAGAAGAGATGTGGGGAAAGGAAAGGAGGAAGCAAAAAGCACAAAGGGACAGGATGAAACAAACAAGAATAGAACAGAGCTAGAAAAGTTATATAAAGTTGCACATAAATCAAGCCAATGTTTTACTTAAAACAGAAAAAAAACAGACATACACATATACAACTTACATCATCTTTACATATACAGTACACACCACTACAATAAAAAAGTATCAGCATCTCAGAGGAATACCTGAAAACAATGTTTAAAATGACAAGGCCCCAGTCACACAAACTACTCAAGATGCACAACTGGTAAATGACTCGGGTATTGCCACAGCAAGCAACACAAACCAGATAACATACTCAGACATACGAACTGGAAACAAAAACACAAATATAAAGAACTGGCTAATAACACAAATTCATGCCCTTTAAACACTTCAGAAAGAAACTGCACAATGAAACAACCTGACAAATTCACACAAGCCACTGCTAAGATACACACTTGCTGTCTGTGTGTTACACTGTCTCTCTTAAGACAGAAGCAGCCACCATGAAAACCAGTAATCATGTCAAGTGAGTTTCCAAATTGCAACACTTCAAGTTCTAGGCAATTTGATTTATCCTAAATAAAACTGAAAACTCTAAAAATGAAAATGTTTAAATTGTCATTTTAAATTACTTGAATTATTATGGTACCAAAATACACAAACAGCCAGATAACATTCCCATAATATTTCTGCAGAAGTGACCAGGCCTGCGTGGGGTTTGGTGATTTTCCTGCTCAGACAGCATTAATTAATTAATTAATTGTTAATTTATGAAGACAGTGAAGTAAACATGTTGCGGTTGGTTTACTTTATTACTTTATTTGATGTTGCAATCTTAACATATATGATTAGCAAATAAACTAGAGGCTAAAAAAATATATAATTTTCTTACATTTGTTCTGCTGGACACAGTTTATGGTTAAGTGAGACCTCTTGTACACATTTTCTAATGTTATTTTCTGCTGAATATACAGCATATCTTACACAGGAACTAGTCTACACTGGTCAAACATACATGTGTTACCTACAGTAGAGATTTATTTCAAAAGATTTATATTGTGAAAAAGGGGATAATTTTGTAAAGATATTTAGCTTTATTCATTAATTTTATTACATTTGTTTTATTATTTGGAAATGTCGGACATTATGATGGAACAGTCACTCAGTACTTGAGCAGTCTTTTCACTGAGTACTTTTTTACTCTTAATTGAGGAATATTTTGGAGGACTACTTTTTACTTCTACTTGAGTAATATTATTTGGAAGTACAGCTACTCTACTCTTACTTCAGTAAGTAAGAGTTTTTTGCTACTCTACCCACCTCTGGGTCTAGGCAGGATTAAAAGTAAATATTAACATTTTCAAGTTGCTTTGGGGGAAAACGGGTATATGATTTATTATATGTTAATAATAGTGATGTCAAGTTTTGTTTAAGGCATAATACCTAGTGTTAGAGCTGTTTTCGAGGATTTAGCCAGTGATCTGCAATGGGGTTTCCTGAGCAGCTACACAAACTGTTAACATACATCCAACATGCAACTTTTTTCCCCTTGCATCAATAATATTTTTCAAACAAATAACCTCCCAATAGAATATTTCACACCAATAACGGAATTTCCTGATGCAAAAAGCGTATTTTGTTGTTGTCTATGTTTTTACCAACAATGCGATTTTACCAATTTTTTGTCGGCAACAGAAACATTCAAGAAGCAGGCCAGCTAATGCAGTTATTAATGGTAAAAATAGACAAAAATGACAAAGACCTAAAATAATAAATAAAAATAACCAAAGAGTTCCATTACAATAAGGATGTGTTTAAACTCGTTATTTTTGTTTCTTAATTCTCATAGTTTAAACTTTGTCTATAGCCTCGTCTATCTGTGTTGTTTATTTTCGTGTTATCAGACGAGCTACGTAGAACCGTGAAGAATCATGACAGAATATGGATTTCGCATTTTGTTCCTGTCCCGCTAAAAAGAGAGAGATGCTGTGTTTACTGGCACTACACACAGCATATTGAGTGTGTGTGTGCAGTACAGTTACTGTTATTGTCCGTTGCAGTTGACGAGGTGAGAAAGCTATGGAAAAATCCGAGATACACCTATGTGAGGAAGAAGAGAAACGAGGGTGAAGTGAGGAGTGGCCAGGCAAGTGGAAAGAAAATTGCTTCAAGTGAAAGCCAGTTTTTTAGTATCTGTACTTGCATATTCATGTCACATACAATGTGAATCTCTGTGGTACATTTTATTCAACTTGAAATTTTTCCATTTTTTGTACCATTAATTCGCATCGTTCCTGGTGTGTAATGACCTTAACAATGTGGTTTCCCTCAAAAGTGTCTTTCTATCTTTTTATTCTTTGACACCATATATGCAAGTGTAGCCTACATGAATACAAAATCCATCAATCTTTCAAAGTTATTTTTGTTCCAAATCAGGAAAAACATTCTACGAGACCTTCTAGTTTTAATTCAGATATGGTTGTATAAAAAGAAAAACTAATTCCAGACTCTGCTGTTGTATGGAAATAATACTTGCTGTGATGTGAAGTAGCACAACATGCTGCAGAGGTGCATTTCTGCATGGTCTGGAATTTGTTATTCCGCTTATATCACAACAATCAACAATCTGCCCATGATAATGGTCTTCTACCTTAAAAAAAAAAATATATATATACACATTTCACATTTTAGGGGATTATAGTTAGACTCTGTGTTAAGAAGGAACCGGAAACTCATCTGTGCTGAAGACATTATTTCCTAGTAGGCTGGGACTGTTACAAAGCAATTACAACCTCAACTTCTTTCTCCAAATTCAACTGCAATAACAATTATACGTTTTACTAAGCTTAGGTGACGTGTCTGCCATAAAACTGAATCAGCTGTTGCTACTATATAGAAATGTTAACATTTGAAAATAAGTACATTACTATAAACCTGTTGATCATGCTAGTGCGGGGAAGTATCTGAGCAAAAAAAAATACATAAAAACACAAAAAAGGCACATTGACAACCCAAATCAGAATTTAAACATCAAATGTGTCGTAATATAAAACACAAACAGCAACACTGAAAGCTCGGGCAACAATACTGAATTTTTTCTACAAAATGTCGCATTAATCGTAAGTATAAACATAAAGAGCAAGGTTACAATCACGTGCCCAATATACTGTACGTCTACACAACTGAATATACTGGGATTATAGTGAACCTCATCATGTAAATGCCTCCGTAACTAATGACCTTAAACAGCAAACTCTAAAACGTTTGTTTTATACCCGTGTAAGAAACAGAGGATTCTGGTGTGAGGTAAAATACTATTTCCTGTTACCAACAGGGAGGGAAAATGATTCCGTTTTGTACTGTGAAGAAAACTAACCCAGTGTGATAAGAGGAGGACACTACAGATCATATTCACTATATTTAGAAAATGTGTGGAATTCAGAAATCTCAGCAAAAAGTCCTAGAGGGTCTGCTTTTGAAAAGGTGCAGTAATGTAGCCAACATTTGTGCATGTAATTAATGAATGAGCTGCTGCCTACACAGACCATTACTGACACAGACCTACTGCAGAGAGACAGAGAAATACAGTGTGTGTGTGAGAGAGAAATACAGATTCTCTTTTGTCCACATTCCACCTTTCCATGAAAAACTAAAGCAAGTAGCTTTTTCTATAAAAACACCACCATCACACTGCTATGAGAATAGCAAGACACCCCACAAATAACTCCATAGCATGCGCTAGTTAACAAATGACAATTCCAGAACATTCCCCACAGCAACCATAGCAACCAGGCTTAGCCTGGACCCACATAAACACACATGTATGCATACACACACACATACACACACACATACACACACACACACACACACACACACACACACACACACACACACACACACACACACACACACACACACACATACACACACACACATACACACATACACACACACACATACACACACACACACATACACACACACATACACACATACACACACACATACACACACACATACACACACACATACACACACACATACACACACACATACACACACACATACACACACACATACACACACACACACTCCCACCCACCCACCAAAGTGCACAATCAGAGAAAAGTGCAAGAATGGTCGTGACTTAGCAAGTCCCTCCCCCTTAAAGAGCCGGGTTTCAAATCCACATAGCAGCCATGCACCGAGCTGATGCTAAGCACACACACGCTTGTCACGGATACGCGTATGAGAACACACAGCAAACACTAAGTACCTAAAGATTTGTCTCCTCCTTTGGGAGGAAGAGGAGTAGCCTTCAGTGGAAAGTCTGCAGGGTCACATTGGGGAGAGAAAGGCTGCAAGTTACCGCATTGTCTGAGGTGAAGGAAGTGACTCGACGTGTGTTTGACAGTTCGTACATGTGTGTACGCGCGTGTCTGACCAGATCAGAAAACAGACATGGAAAAAACAGCCAAACGCAGGCTGCTTCCCACACCAAGGGTGAGGAAAACTTCATTACAGTGAGATTTTTAGTGGGTTTGTTTGATCAGATTACGCACCACAGGCTGTGTTGAGACGAGAAATGCAAACCACACAGAATTTCTCCTCACAAGCCTTCGGTTCATCGGTCTCAGCACTCCTCCACCTCATCCTCCCCTCAGCAAAAAGTGCTTTTAAAAATTGTTACTATGGTGTTGTTGAAACCTATACTCTTATGTGTAAGTTGTAACTCATGGACACAATCATTCAATACAAGAGGTCATGGTTTAGTAAATCTGTTAATAATTATTCAACCAAAATCTACAAAGGTTAAATTAAGCATTAAGAGGACGTCAGTTTCCCCACAGATCTCGTACACGCACGCAAGATCACAACAGCAACATCTGTACCTTCAAAAAAAACAAACAAACAAACAAACAAACAAAAAACACAGTGACTTAAACCTGCACTGCTCTCCGGTGTAAGTGTGTCATGTGTCTTACCTGTTGTCGTTGAGGTATCCGTTTTGAGAAGACTGTGAAAAAAAAAACACCTGCACATTACGAATAGCTCCACAGCTAATCTGAATCCCCACACTCTTGATTACAAATGCAAATTTAAACAAGCAATTTTCTTGTAATTTCCTTAAATAATCTACTAATAAAAAAAAGGTTTTATTCAAGCAGGGTTAAAATGAATTGCTTGAAATAAACTCAACGCAAACACCAAAACACCTGGCAAAGCAAAGACCTGTGCAAATCACACATGTAATGTAAAGTCTAATTTCTGTCTTTATTGGTTCCTAAGCAGCTTGAAGGAAGATCTGATATATCAGATGAGTATCAAGTGAATTCTATGGTTGCTCAAAAAAACTGAGATTAGAAATGTTCTGGGGCAAAGCACAGGCAATAAGAGCTTCTGTTTTTAGTAAAGAACGAAAAAAAATCATCCCTAACTCATCATTTAAGTCAAGTAAAATTGAAAGTTAATATAAAGTGAGAGAGATGTTCCAACTGGCCTAGCACCTTCCTAATAAAGTTATCTTAAATGTGTAACTAAATATTTTAACATAGAATCTCAGCATGTTAAATGTTGCAAAACCCAACTACAAGCGGGAACTTAGCCAGCTAGCATTTTTAAACACGGAACTCTTTATAACATTTTACATTGTATTTGGACTTTTAACCTTTAAACTAGGAAAAAAAACTCATATTACAATATTATGAACTATTTTATAGTTATAAACTGAAGCAGAAAAAAATTTAATAGAGTAAAATTTCATAGCCTGTGTATGTGGCCATTAGATTTGGCCCAACAGCTCTATAGCTTACAGATTTAAAAAAAAAAAAAGTTTCCAATAATTACAGAAATGCTGTGGTTGTAACTTGTGGTGGTAATTGTTTGTATGGCATGGCTTATATAACGCAATGGTCTTTTTTTCCTGCCAATCCTCTCCCCACTAAAGTCCAGTAGGTACCAGTACCAATAATCGCCAAAAGTGCAAGTTAAAAGCGAGTTCTATTTTCTTCTTAACATCGTGGTGCATTTTTAAGGAATTTGACAATTTTAGACCATTAATTATCTGTAAGTTAACCTAAATATTTTTTTAATCAATTCTGAATCAAAAACTGACCATCAAAAGATGGATTAACCTTCATAATTATATCAGATTTTATTTTAAAACGTATTTAAGAACACTAAAAATGGGAGGAATACAAAGGTAAATGTTCAAATAATAAGTCCCTACTAGGGCTGTAGCTATCGAATATTTTAGTAATCGAGTATTCTACCAAAAATTTAAGTAATCGGATAAAATGCACTTTTGCTTAATTAAACAGCAATGTAAAATATATAAGAGAAACAAAGCTTAATTGGTTTTCTTTTTAGAAAAATCTCCTTTTATTTTTTAAATGCATACAGCATTTTATCAAAAATAAACATTGTCATTATCCACAATACAAGGAATAGCTTATACCCCTCTCTTACCTATGCAGTTTGACTCGCAGTGAGACGCGGTGTTAGGCACCGTGAGCTGCCGCGACTGCCCGCCGACGTTCCGCAAGGTCCGGCAAAAAATTAAACATGTTTAAACATGTTTTTAAGGTGGTTTAAACATTTAATTTTTAGCGCAGAAAGATGGAAACGTAATCGCAGCGCCAAAACTTGAAGAACCGTACTTCTGGCCACCGCGCGATACCGCGTAAGTGAGAGAGGGGTATTAAAGTTGACTGAGATTAATTAAGTGCATTACAGCACCGTACAATCTTATTTTAAAGCCTTTTCTCGGATGCAAAAAAAAAAAAAAAAAGTTTTTCAAATGACTAAGGATAAAAAAACTAAGGCACACATTAAAATAAATAATTACACAAAAACACTAAGTTGTGCAACTAAAAGTTTCAAAATCTACATCTCATCAAGCATAACATAAGCCTTTACTGACAATTTCTGTCGTTTTCTCTTGCGTCTTTCTTCTTCTCTTGGCCTCACTGATAATTATATCGCTCCCTTCCATTTTGCAGCCCGCGACATAACGCTCCCTCAAATCAATACACAGCTAACTGTTTGCGTCTCCTTCCGCTTTGTGGGTGACCTAAGCGCTTCTTCTTCGTTGGTGTTTACTTGCACCTGGAAGCGCGCTGTGTCAAAAACGTGCTGTCAACAAATAATTGCGCAAAAACAAAACGCAAGCTTTAAAAATTAATTAAACGAAGCTTCGAGGCAGAAGATTTTGCCTCGATCATTTTTTGTAATCGAATTACTCGATTTACTCAAGGAATCGTTCCAGCCCTAGTCCCTACTATTATTATTATTGTTGTAACATTTGAGCCCAACTTGTAATCTGGACCTCTTTTTTGTGCACTCTTGCATTTAATGTGCACTTACTTCCCGAGCAAAGATTCGATCCCGGACGCGTTGATATTCCTCCTCTCGCTCCTCAATAGATTTACTACGACGGCCATCCTGCAGAGGAACCCGAATCTGGAATAATCAAACATTTAGGTTACATTAGATTAATTATACAGTACATACATGTATACATATTTCCCCAATTCATGATTTGCATTGTTCATGTAATTTGCAGGACTGAAATGCCACCTGGTTGTCATCTTTGTCCATGCTTGCATCATCCCTCTTCAAGATAAACTTCTTCTGGAAATCCATGGTTCGGTCATCTTTAATGTGCTCAGAAAACCTCTGCTCAGGGCTGAGAACAAGAGATAGACTCAGTCTGTTAAGTAAATCAGTGTAAATTATTGCCCCACAAATAAGCTCTAATAATAATTAATAACAGCATCAATAATGTGTGGTGTTTTTATACAGCGCTCATGCACTATGCCCATAACGATATTTGCACTTGGTTACTTTAGCTACAGCAGTATGATATACCATATAAAGGAAAAAGGTTTCTTCACGAAGTGTGAGCGCGGGTGTGGGTGTGTAAGTAAAGTTCTTACATGCGGGTGCTGCATGTCTTATTGATGATGACCGCTTTGCCGGTTTGGTCCACATTGTGGTCCATGCCGAAGTAAGCTGCCACTCGATGTAGCAGCATGCGATGGTACGAGGTCATCTGGGGGAACTTCTTATACTGATTGCTAAAAAAAATTATGAAAAAAAATTATGCACAACCTATTACCATTTTTCTATATATTGAAAAACTGCATCGTCTAAAACATTCAAATACATTTTAATCCACTTAAAACAAAAAGTTAAGCTTTGAAAATCCAAGAAAGAGGCAACAGGGTCAAACATACCCATTTGCAAATTTACAATTCTTGCCAAACCCACTGGTTATATGGTTTTGACAAACAACTTGATGTTTAAGAAACACATTGCCTGCACAGCTGATGGACTTTTGAATTAATTCAATTAAAGGAGGTAAAGCACAGACGAATTGTGAAAAATTTTGGATGTGGTAAAAAAAAATGTCTGTAAAGTCTAAACCCTAAATATGCCCCAAATATGCTCCCAAAACACTACATATGCTCTCATAGCTACAAAGTATTTTTTCATTTCATTTCAAACTCAGATTAATACATTACTCTTAAAAAAATAGTAAGGTAAACCCGTATACTGTACAGTACTGTACTGCTGTGTCTCCCACAGTGCTAGAATGTAAAACATCAAGGTTACCTCTATATGTACTATAATTTATACAAGTGTGTTTTTTTATCGTTTTCTTTGGTATAAGTAGGATAAATATAGTAATAATTCAACATTCCAAGCCGCATTTTCCTCTATGGTTGCTTTGTGTTCCCTCTCCAGTACAAAAAAAAATTACACAGTATTATATTTTATATAGAAATTAAGCTGAATTTATGTTAATATTTATCTTACAAAATTAGCTAAATATATTGTTCTTAGTAGTTTAGCATGAAAACACATGAAAAATTAAATTTTGCCAAGGGAAAAAAATTGTGACGGATATTTGCGGTTTCTGCAAAATTACGGTGGTTTCCACAAACAATTATTAGTTAGGTTCTAAAAAAATCTGCTAACGACAGAGGCCGCGACTTCACATGGTTCAACTGTAGTGCTAATTACCTCCTTTTGAGTTTTAGACCAACACTATAAAATGTGGAAAGCTTCAGGGCCATATACTTATACTACGTCTGCACATCACCAATAATGTTTTTAGGCCCAACAATGACCCTACTGACTTGTTGACACAAATGTACTCACTTCTATAAATCCCTCTGTATTCCACATAAACAACATAAGTACGCATGCACACGCGCGCACACACACACGCACGTGCACACTCTCACTCACTTATCATCATTAATAAACTCCAGTATATCTTGTTCCAGCTTCAGCAGCATCATTCTGTCCCTGCCACAGTGGGTAAAGGACAAGAGACAAGTTAGTTAAGAAATAAAACAGGACAAACTCTGAGTGCTTCAACTAAACTTAAAACATTCACAAGCCAATAAAAGCCTTCTGTCATCCATAGTGAATCTTCATAAAAGCTGAAGAAAAACTTAAATAGACCAAAATGAAGGACACTTCACAGTAACAGGTTTATAAGATGTAGTCACAGATAGGGTGACATTTTTCATGAGAAAACGTTTATCAATTTGGGAAGAAGTCTTCAGGACCAGACACAGGTAAAGTAGTAAGATTTTCCAGAAAAGTGTTTGTCATATCACCCAGAGATGAAGAGTTCAAAACCCTCGCGATGCCACAGTGTGTTGGCGGAAGCAACCTGACAGATTGTACAACAATCAGCCATAACATTCCACTTGAGATGTTATGAATCACAATTCTTTTATGTGGTAATTCACAAATCGCCACAATGACGCCTAAATCGATTTTTTTTAACTATTTATTTTACGTTTATAATGGAGATGAACTGGTCAAGTGAATTTAATTGTCTGGTTTTCAGATAGATTGGCCGTGACCGGTAATCAGCTGATCAGATATAAATTATTCTGTACTGAGCTAAGAATCTTCCAAGTGGTGCAGCAGAAACAAGTTTTTATAGTGTTGCATTATTAAAAATTACTCACGTTAAAAGTCTCTGATATGCCTTTTCTCTAAACTCTCGAATTTGTCTCTTAAAACAACGTGAGCACAAATCACGTTAGAAGCTGCACGCACTCAGCCACGGTCAAGTTGGTTTTTTTGAGGTGGTAAAACATCCCTTTTTCTTTATAATCCTAAAATACACTGAACACATTTTCCTCCTGTGTGATAGGAGTGAATTATTTGGCAAGTTTGTTTAAAAATAATAATAATGGCGGATGACAGAGATAATGTACATGCTGCTCAGCTAATTTGTTCAACTCCTGTATAAGTTTGTACTGCTTAAATGCTACGCTTTTTATTTTTTTAAACAAATATTATAAAGAACGGGCTACATTTAATTACTCATGAAACTTTAAATTTGTAACAAAATTGGGGAAAAATGTCTAATCGAATCTGGATATACAGTATATAATGGATATATAAAATCGTAGTTCACAATTTTAATTTAATTGTACCTAGGTATCGTGATATTATCGTATCGGAAGGTGACTGGTTATTCCCATCCCTAATTACAAAATGAAACATTATGCCCTGTATTGTGTAGGTGTCCCTTGTGCCACTAGCGCTCTGGCCTCTCAGGGCACGCCTCCAAAAGCCCTCTGGGTGTGTGCTTTGGTAATTTGTATCGGGACACTTGCATTGCGTGCTCTGGGTTGAGAGATGAGGCCTTTGGATTAGGATCTAGGGAGTTTGGATGCCTTTCTATCGCATCCAGCAGTGACTTTTTTTATGGTAATTTCTGCTGCATTGGGTTTTCTGAGGGATCGAATGAGCTGAACTTTGGTCCCCGTGAAGATGGGTGAGCTTGGGTTCCTATGACCATGTCAGTTTACTAGTCTATAACTGATAATGTTAATGATATGGGTGATCGGTGTATGAGGGGCATCTTATAATGTTTTAAATCTTACATACGATATATATGACTAATTAATTTGAAATAATATAGACAAGTTAGTACTAAGTACATCTATGAAGTATAGGGTGATAATTTGCAGTCACACTTCCCGAGAAATCGGTTTGTGTCCTCTGTCGCATGTGTTGCGTCATGTGTACCTGGGGTTGTTTTTCAATGTGTTCACCAGGAATTCATGAACATCGATGCCTGTGGAGTCTGTGTACTCCTGACTGGAGTCTGCAAGAAGGGGGAGAGGGGAAAAAAAGCTTCTAAGTCTATATCCATCCAGGCATTAAGATTTTGTATTCTGTACAAATTTGCACCAAACAGAAAGGGAAATGGCAGTAATTTTTGCCTTCTCACATCCCTGTGATCGCTCCTCCACTCCCCAAATGGGAGAGCTGATTTCATTGGAGCAGCGTGCAATTTGCAAGCAATCCAACTGAAATAAATAAGGAATTTCAAGGCCTGTAGCAATTGGTCTTCCTCAGGGTAAACAACTATCTGTTACACTGGATGTGCCTGAAGCACTAACCAATCTGGTCATTAGGAAGCCCTGAGTGCTTTCCAAGCATTCATTAGGGAACATCAGAGCTCAGTAGCTCAAATGATCAGTTCAAATGCCCATTGTACATTTTCTTTTTTCCAAAACCAAATCTAGTCTGTTATAGTCGTCACAAGTGTCTTGTCGTGAAATGATGCCAAACAGCCCTGCATTAATTCAGTCATTATACAACAACCGGTCAAGCTGAATATATTATCTCAGCAATAGTCCGTTATTAAAAATACATACAAACATGTTAGGACTTTCTCTTTAAAATGGGCACAAACACATCAGATCAGCCCACTGATGTCACCAATTAACACTCAAGTGTCTGCAGCTAGAGGCATCTCACAGTGGACATAGACAAAAAATGTGGTAGATGAGGGTAAACGGAGAGGTTCCTTACCACGCGAGAGCATCTTGTGGGGAGTTTTGTCTTTCTTTTCCCTCTCCTCGCTCTCATACTCATCTTTAGAAGACTTCTCTTCCTCTTTGTCTGACGGACAGCTGATGTGGAGCTGAATAATATCCTGAAAATGTGTATGAAATATAAATATTTAAAAAAAATAAATAATGAAATAAAATTTGTGCATAATTATGCAGGACATCATTGTGGAAGGATGAGCTGAGATCTTGTGCGCTACCTGGCTGTCTGCGGGTCCATCGATAGAAAACATGCCTGATGATTCCTCACATACCGCTAGACTCCTCACCAGCTTTAGCTTGGCATTGGACTGAAAGAACGAACACACCACCAAATTTATCATTTCATCAAGATTTTTTATATGGAAGGCATTATACAGTATTTTTAAATAAATAAATAAAAATTCTCAAAAGGACTGAGTGAAGATGACGGGGGTTTAAGTGAACTTCCATTACACTTGCATTTAAAGCCTGTGACTCACATCTACCTGAAATGTTTGTGCGCATATGTTTCTGTGCATGTTGTCTTTCCCCTGCCACACTTGGAATTTTACCAGGAGGTTGAACAAACACCACTCATGGCAACCTGGCACTACAGTACATCATGCAGCAGTGTTTACCTTGGCTCTTTTCCTGCTATGGCCATGGTTTTGACAGCGTTTCTGTGGTACATTGGGAGGGGGGGGGAAAAAACAGAGTCTGAACAATCATATACAGAGCATTGCAGCAGTTATTTAACAGTTCTCAAAAAAAAAAAAAAAACATGCCACAAAACAAATTAGTATAATATTTCTGGATGATGAAATGATCACAAAGATAAATTAATCACAAATGAGAAGACGAGAAGTTGAGGACGGTTCACACTCTTTCTCTCTAACAACATGTTGTAGAAGGCCTGGAGCATATCCCAGGGGACTTTGGGCACGACAATCCATCTTAGGGCACAAACACGCACACACCCACACTATGGTCGATTTGGGAATGCCAGTTAGCCCAATCTGCATCACAGTCACAGTGAGAGGGAACTTGGGCATCCAGAGGAAACCCTCCAAGCATAGAGGGCTCAAACCCTCCACTCTGAAAGTGCCGTTTGAGAATAATTTTTTTTTTTAATGTAAATAATAATTTGTGCATACAGTAAATGCAATAATTGAAAAATTCATCTGGATTATTATTATTTTTTAAATAAAGTGATACTGAGTCTGCCATTCTGCATTCTGCCCGACTTCCTCAGCCTGCCTTCCACAACAGGGTTAAAGTAGTATGTTTTGCTACATGCGCCGGTCATGAAATTAAATCACATTCTCACCATATTCAACCAGAAAAGAAACCAAAAAGGAACTACTGTAAGATCTAAAGTAGGATGAGAATGCAGAATCCAATATGCCTGGTTAGGACCATCACAAACATCTTAGAGCCACATGAGCTAGAACTTCCTCACTACCTGTGAACTCGAATCAAACGGAAACGCTGAAAGTTAACACTCCCCTCTACATGTTATTTGGGAATATACAACAGCAGCAGACGCATTCTATAATAAGACTTTTCCATGTTAATGAAATCTGAGCGTTAACAAGCTGCGTTGCTGTAGATTCAGGCTGAAGACGGTAACGTTACAGAATGCACTCTTTCGGTTTCTGCAATATGGTTGTTTTGCAATCGATTTAAAACATGTGAATGACATTTAGCTATAAATGTGTACAGGAATGTGTAAATGTGTATCTATAGATTCATTACAAACTGATCATATACTATAAATAAAAAAATGTTTTAAGCACTCATGCTAACCATTAGCATTCAGTTTTTAAAAAATAATTAAATAAATATTTTACATAAAAATGTGTCAGTGTGTTTATTTGAACACCACATGTACATCACCGCATCCAGCACCTGCGTGTTCGAAATCTGAATACTCGAATTTGGAATAACGCCAAAGCGTTAATTTGCTCTCTGATTGTTAAGAGAACAAATCTGTCCGTGTTCTCTGGATGAAAGGAGCGGCATTCTCTCGCTCCTTTATTAAATCACAGTAACACCAGCCAGTCGCTGGCTTCTCGAGCTTGCGGATGTGGCAGAGGGCAGGAAGAGGCACGTGTACGCATAAACTAGCCCTTACATGCACTGATTGATACCTGATCTTGAATTGGTGAAACATTTATAATGTGATGAAAAACAAACAAACAAAAAACCATCAAAATGGTGCTTTAAAATACATTTTGGGGAACAGACCACAAGAGAAGAGCTTAAGATTGTGGTTATGTGTGTTGATCCCCTGATCTTGACAGTCTGTATGCTACACACGAGCCACTGTATATATTACCTGTGTGTCTTGCGTGAGGTTGTCCTCAGGCTCTGCACCGTTGTTCTCAGTGTTGCTGTCCCTGCTCAACGTGGTAGAGGTTCCTTTACAGCGGCTGGCGGCGGGACTTTCGCCCTCCACCTCTCTCGCCCCATCCAGGGGCAACATCACAGACATCTTGCTTCAGCGAAGAGGCTAGAACCTAACCCAAGTCTCACACACACACACACCTCTTCCGCACACACAAACACAGAAGACTGAGAAACAGAGGCAGAAAAGAAGAGAGAGTTTATCAATTAAAGTACATCGCTTTTATACACTTGTGCAGAGTAATGAAGTCCAAAATATATATATATAATTTTTTTTTTTTTTTTTTTTTTTTTTAAAGGTGACTACCTGAAACTGTAGTGTGTTGGTGTGTGGGGCTCCACGCTGAAGCCCCAGACACAAGATGTTAGACAGATGGTGCTCTTAAACAGGGGAAGGGGATGGGGGACACGCCATGGCGAGTGTGTGCGTCCTCAGTGCTCCTGCATCTTGCAGTTCCCTGCACACACAGTCACATAAACCCCTCCTGCTGGAGATACACACAGAGTGGGAGAACTTTAATGAGTGAGTCATACAGGGTGAAGAAAAAAAAAAAAAAACAGGATTTGCACAGGACTGAATGAGAGTCAGTGTGACTGACGAGAATGACTTGGGTCATTAAGATACAGAAAACGATTTGACAAATGATAAGCTAAAGGTCATCCGTTTATTCATACGCTCGGTTCAGCTGCATGCAAACGCAAAGGTGATAAGGCTGAGTAACCAACCATCTGGCACAAAATATATAAATAAATAAATAAATATGAACGCATGAATATAAACACACAAATCACTGGCACATAGAGAGGAACCTCCAGTAATGACGTCATACTGCAGAGAGACAGAGCTGTGAGAGGGAGGAGGGAAGTGCGTATGTGAGCAACGGAGCGAGAGAGAGAAAGAGACAGAGAGAGGCAGCAACACACATACACACAGAGAGAACACAAAGAGGAGGGATTCCCAACTGCTGAAAAGACGTCATCAGCAATTCACGACACTGCTGACCGGTCACCCACACACATCCCTACACTTTCCAGAACACACACACACACACACAGAAAGTACTCTGTAACAGCGTTGCTCTTATGTAACACAAACACAAGACTCAGAAATAAGATGTGAACTCAATTCCAGTGACGGTAAACGAGAGCGGAAAACGTTCATGAATGAAAGATGCCTTTCATTCATTCCCCTGTCTTGCTGCACACACAATCTCCTCTTTTCCGCATGCCAGCCAGGGTTGCCAAGGAGACGATAACACCATTCTCAGCTGTGTGTCCGTTTGTATGCAACGGTGACATTAACAGCGAAATTAAAACGGGAGCAGAAAGTGGAAGCAAAATAAAACTGGGCTTGAGAAATCAGTCATCTGATTCTGCAAATGACCAAAGAGACACCACGTCCCACGGTGTTAAACAGCATGTTTGGGTTGGGTGCTGGTAACCATGGAAACCGTGTGCCCTTGTTTCGACTGGGTAGCTCTAAAATAAAATAAAAAAATAATAAAAATCTAGACCATGCCGGCCTGCGCGAGGACATGGACACAAGCTTGTGCAACACACACGCATACAGGCGAACATATGGGCAACATAAGGTCTGGCGCATACACACGCGCTTGCGCACACGCGCTCTGTAATGTTCATCTGGGTTGAAGCAACTTCTATTTTCTAGGGCTGATGACAACCAAAGGGCAGGAATGATTCATGGAAAGAATTGCTGGTTCACGTTGACATCCTGTAAATGTGCATAACTGTGGTCACATAGTCTGCTTGTATGCGTACTGTAAACAAGGACAGGCCAAACACAGCAAGTGGAGATGCGTGTGAAAAAGACTAGTTCTTTAAACAGTGTTCCACTTTCAAAAAATTAATTAATTAAAATAAACCCTGAGACTGAGAAAATTTTTATCTGTTCGCAGATTGATCAGAAAATCACAAGAAGGTGCATATCTGGGTAGTGAAGTATTGATGTGGTTCGTGTGCAGAGCTTCACAGACACTTCAAAAACCTGTGCAAATCTGCATCGCTGTGCACGACGAGCAAGCTGGCAGAAGAACTTCAAGTCTAACACATGCTTCCTCAGAGACGCGGCTTATGCGATGCGCCGAAGGAGCGCACAAACTTCTCTGTGACGTATAAAAGAACCGGAGGAGAAAGAAAGCCTGGACCTTCTATTTAGAAAGCAGGACTGAACAGATTTCCACGGCTTCTTCTTCCGCTCCTTTAACGGCAGGCCGAATGTGATCGAGGACACGACGACACTTCATCAGACGTTTGTTTCAGGAGAATCGATTTGGCAACGCTGCTCATACAGACTCTCAGCAAACCATTTTAATAAAAATTTTCATTGATGGGCTTAATAGGAAATACAGTTTAACTAGTATAGGCAATGTTGCAGCTCATCTTTCTGCTCGGCATCCTGGGTAAAACAGCGATTTCCTTCCTGATGAAGCAATTAACTACAGCTCTCTGAGATATTTAAGAGCTGCCCATTCATTCATTCATTCATTCATTCATTCATTCATCTATATCACTTATCCTGTTACAGGTTTGCGTTTGGGGCGCCTGGAGCCTATCCCAGGAGGCTTTGGGCAAAAGGTAGGGTACACCCTGGAGCCATCTCAGGGCACACTATCTCCGGGCAACTTGGGAACTCCAATCAGCCTATTTTGGGAGGAAACCAGAATTCCCAGTGGAAACCCACCAAGTCACGAGGAAAACATGCAAACTCTGGAACACAAAATCAAACCCTGGACAATGGAGGTGCGAGGTCACAGTGCTAACCGCCTGTTAAAAGCTGCTTACGATCTCAAAACTAAATGAATAAAATAAATAAATACACAAACAAACCTCAGACTGCTAGATGATGTAACAGAATATAAACACACACCAGTGATGTGTCATGAGTGAAGACTTACATTTGTTAGATTATGGGAAGGCCATGATTCATAAAAAAGGAACACAACGCAAGAACAAAACGTAAATGTACTACCTATAAGGCTCATCTGCACACGCTACAACTGGCAATCTTACGAAGTAACTAATGAGCTCCAATCTGAACCATCACGAAAACACTGAAATCTTACACAGCTTCCAATATCAATTTTGAAGGTTAAGTTTTAGTGTTTAGCAGGATAGTGTGTGTGTGCGCGCGCGTGCGTGCGTGCGTGAGACAGTGTGTGAGTGTGTGAGTGTGTGAGACAGTGTGTGTGTGTGTGAGACAGTGTGTGTGTGTGTGAGACAGTGTGTGAGTGGTGTCAGGAGGAATACAGCTGATAATGAGACAGTATGAACACTAACAGCATGATGTACAGTTACATGTGTATTTCCACTTCCTGTGTTAGTCACGCATAAATTACACGCTTGCCATTAGTTCAGCAGTCGGCTCATACTGTGTGCGAGAGACGGAGAGAGAACGAGAGACTGTCTCCTCCAGCAGTGCGACTGCTAACCCTCTCCTCCTACACTTTGCTAGACTGTGCCTATTTTTGACCATTTCATTCGCCGCTCCCTCTCTTCGCTTCGACAGAAAGTCCTGGCTCTGGTGCTTCAGTTACACCGCGCAGCCTGACTTCTCAAACATAACGTACCTTTAAAAATAGAATACATGAATCCTGCAAAGACCTTTTCAACCAGAGCATCGAATAACCACATGGCACTGCTCGTCGTTTGTCTTTTACTTCTAAAACGCAGACCTAACTCCCTAACAAAGCTGCTCGAGAACGCTAAAGGACAGTGTGTGCTAAATTCCGCTGCAATTACACCGGGCTTGCAACCAAAAATCGTGACTAACCCAGCTGGGCTATTTACACAAAATCTAATCACATTTCTCACGTTTTAGAAAGAAAACTGAATACTGAAATGTGTATATATATATACACACACACACACGTGCGCGCGCACACACGCACACACACCCCCCAAAAGTTTGGACACACCTTCTCATTCAAAGAGGCTGAATTTGTATTATGGCAAGAAAAAAGCAGCTAAGTAAAGAAAAAAAACGAGTGGCCATCATTACTTTAAGAAATGAAGGTCAGTCAGTCCGAAAAATTGGGAAAACTTTGAAAGTGTCCCCAAGTGCAGTCACAAAAACCATCAAGCGCTACAAAGAAACTGGCTCACATGCGGACCATCCCAGGAAAGGAAGACCAAGAGTCGCCTCTGCTGCGGAGGATAAGTTCATCCGAGTCACCAGCCTCAGAAATCGCAGGTTAACAGCAGCTCAGATCAGAGAGCAGGTCAATGCCACACAGAGTTCTAGCAGCAGACACATCTCTAGAACAACTGTTAAGAGGAGACTGTGTGAATCAGGCCTTCATGGTAGAATATCTGCTAGGAAACCACTGCTAAGGACAGGCAACAAGCAGAAGAGACTTGTTTGGGCTAAAGAACACAAAGGACACAAAGAAAACTCTTTGAATGAGAAGGTGTGTCCAAACTTTTGGTCTGTACTGTATGCTCACCTAAAGGATTATTAGGAACACCATACTTACTAATACGGTGTTTGATTTGAGCTTTGTGACATGGTGCATTATCCTGCTGCAAGTAGCCATCAGAGGATGGGTACATGGTGGTCATAAAGGGATGGACATGGTCAGAAACAATGCTCAGGTAGGCTGTGGCATTTACACGATGCCCAATTGGCACTAAGGGGCCTAAAGTGTGCCAAGAAAAGATCCCCCACACCATTACACCACCACCACCAGCAGCAGCCTGCACAGTGGTAACAAGGCATGATGGATCCATGTTCTCATTCTGTTTATGCCAAATTCTGACTCTACCATTTGAATGTCTCATCAGAAATCGAGACTCATCACACCAGGCAACATTTCTCCGACTGTCTTCAACTGTCTAATTTTGGTGAGCTCGTGCAAATTGTAGCCTCTTTTTCCTATTTGTAGTGGAGATGAGTGGTACCCGGTGGGGTCTTCTGCTGTTGTAGCCCATCCGCCTCAAGGTTGTGCGTGTTGTGGCTTCACAAATGCTATGCTGCATACCTCGGTTGTAACGAGTGGTTATTTTAGTCAAAGTTGCTCTTCTATCCGCTCGAATCAGTCGGCCCATTCTCCTCTGACCTCTAGCAGCAACAAGGCATTTTCGCCCACAGGATTGCCGAATACTGGATGTTTTTCCCTGTTCACACCATTCTTTATAAACCCTAGAAATGGTTGTGCGTGAAAATCCCAGTAACTGAGCAGATTGTGAAATACTCAGACCGGCCCGTCTGGCACCAACAACCATGCCACGCTCAGAATCGCTTAAATCACCTTTCTTTCCCATTGACATTCAGTTTGGAGTTTAGTAGATTGTCTTGACCAGGACCACACCCCTAAATGTATTGAAGCAACTGCCATGTGACTGGTTGATTAGATAATTGTATTAATGAGAAACTGAACAGGTGTTCCTAATAATCCTTTAGGTGAGTGTGTATATATATTTAACACTGGAGTTTACAGATTGTTATAAATCACCATGTTGACAAAAGATATCAGAAGAGAAAGACCAGATCACAATTAGCAGAGAGGGAGTCTAAAGTAGCCTGACTAAGCACTCTTTACAGTCGTACCACATTCATAGCACATTTAATCTTAAGGCAGATGAGCAGTCAAGAGTCCTGAGAGTCAAGAACAAGAATCTGCAGCACACTCTCGCTAAAACTGGACAGATGAAGAAAAAAGACCAGGTGATTTGTTTTTAGGTGAGCCAAATCTGTTTGTTTTTTTTGTTTTGTTGTCGCAGCCCATCCATCTGAAGCAGCATATCCCGTTACAGCACAACATATTTACACTGTATATACACAACTATTTGCTATTAAATCATTAACATTAGATCTGTTTACATGGACCCGAATATTCCACTATAAATTGAGAGATCTCTTTCAGAATTCCAACAGCCTTTCATTCCGATCAAAGTGAATTTTCAATCAGAATGACATGGGTAATGTAAACCTTTGATAATCTATATAGCCATGTAAATACTTCACTCGGTTGTTTCACTCTTATTGTAATAAATATATTCTTTCTGCACGTTTGTCCCACACGGGGGTACCATTAGGGGACTTGACACCTGTGTTTACATATATACACTAGGTCTCTCTGAGGAAGAAGCACATAGTAAAGAATCTAACCAAGCAAAGATGAGACTGAATTCTAGTAACCAATCGGAACACAGACGAGAAAGATGGGAAGCCTGATCTAACCTCAAAGTTTGATAGAAATACTAGTACTTGTGTTATCTTTTCATCAGACTGACGGTTTTACAGGTAGTCTCACTAATCAGTGTACATGCCAAAAAAGTTACATTCTGATTAAATGCTTGGAGCATGTGAACGCATATCTTATCAGATCAGCATCCATGTAAACAGGTGAGTTGCAATCTGTAATCATTTTATACTTGTATAACATGCCAAAAATTCCTAGGTTTAACCTCTCAATTCCGAGATCAGACAAAAATAAATAAATAAATAAAATTGCATTATATTAGCATGAAATCGATGCATGATAACTCCTAAAGACTGTCCCGCATGGCTCCTAACATAAATTTTATATAAGCTTTAAGCTTAGAAAAAACAAAAATCACCACATTATTGATTATATGGTACAACACTTTTTAAAATAAAAATCATTTATGAGGCCTGTATCACATGTAATGTAAAAGCAGGCATATATTTTTTGTTACACAGGTTGTTCAAATTGCACATGTTGGTAGAGTAACTTTTTATGAACATTAGTCTCCATCATTAGCATTTGCACCATCGATGAACCCAGCTCCTGAATCTTCCTTGAAAATCCCCCTTGTCGCCGGTGATGGCCTCGCACTGTGTTACAGAATGTTTATTGAGATGACACTATCAACAAGAGCAATGTGCATGAGGATGGATGATGTTTAAAGAAGGGAGGAAAGCACACAGTTGGTGACAATCACCGGTGAGGATTTGGGAGTTGGGTTCAATGATGGCACAAATGCGTGGCTCGTGATGGAGACTATTTTGAGTAGTACCTTTTTATAGAGGAAGAGTTACCCTACCAACATGTGCAATTTCAACGCCCTATGTCAGGCATACATTCACATTATCAGCAGGAGAGACTCAGTTCCCATGTTTTCCCCAATGCGGATCCGTCACTGTCTTTTTGCCTATGCGTATGCATGGGGCGCTCGCCGGCATTAGTCAGCACCCATAGTGTAAAGATTTCACACAACGCTACTGTAGCAATAACTGATAAAACAGCTAAAGTGAGGAATCTGGCTTTTATGCAAACCCGATGCATGATGCAAATCATATTCTGGACAAAAAGTCGTAATTGAGCAATGTATCTTGTAATCCAGTTAATCAAAATGTCATGCCCACGTTTGCATTATATTCGGTACAGCTTTCGTATTATTATTAATCCTAGAATATGTGGAGCGTCCAACATGCAATCCCTCTGCATGAATTGTTATTATAGGAACACTTACCCATTAGGACGAGGGCAGGAAAACAAACCCCATCATTCATGTAACAGTGTGATCATACAAATGCCTGGCTGCTGACCAATCAAATATGAGAATTCAACCAATTAACAGTTCAACCAGAAAGTTGTACACTGCAACTACATTTAGCAACTGAACAGCAACTTTATTGGCGTTTTAAATTAATATTGGGTGAATTTACAACTGGGGTTTTATGTGGATAATCTCCATCTGTAAAACATCCCCCACACACACCCAGGTTTTAACAGGGTTTACGCTTTCACAAAGTGAGGTTGGCCGAAATGATGGCCAAGCACATTACTGTACAAAGTATGATTTCATTTGCGGGAATATGAATGAGAGATGACGAGGTTAACATTAATTCATGACTTCAGCAGCAGACTTCAAGAATGATGGAGATTAATAAAAAGACAGGTTTATGGAACAAGAGATACAGAGAGGGAGATGGGGGGAGGGGGTATGAGTATGAGTCAGAGTTGGTCCCACTGGACTGAGTAGGATGTGAGGAGGAGGATGGCGTCAGCAACAAACACACACACACACAGCTTCAGGAATAGATGGAAAGGGAGGGGAAGGGTGAGGCTGCAGAAGGGGATCCTCTCTCTGACGAAGTAGACTGAGAACAAGAAACGGTGGGGGGAGAGAGCGAGCAAGCAAGAAAGAGAGAGCAAGAGAGAAAGAGAGAGAGAGAGAGAGAGAGAGAGAGAGATTGACAACATGCATAATGTCCATAAAACTAAGGCTTTTTGCTCAGCTATTCTGAGCAGGAAGTAACCGAGGGTGTGCATGCCCATGTGTCAATCACTGCCAAGCTAGAGTGTGTGAGAGTGTGTGAGAGAGCGAGAGAGAGAGAGAGAGAGAGAGAGAGAGAGAGAGAGAGAGAGAGAGAGAAAGAGCAAGCAAGTGAACAAGTGAGAGAGAGTGTGTTGGTGAGAACTGCTCTCTCTCTCTTCCAGTTCGATGCTCTAAAAATAATTGTGCCAGGTTAAAAAAAATAAAAAATCTGGATCCCATTGCAAACCTTATGCAACTCCTCAACTCCTCCCTGCTGGGGAGTGTTTGAGAAAGGTGGAGATAGAGAGAGAGAGAGAGAGAGAGAGAGAGAGAGAGAGAGAGAGAGACCAGAAGAGAAGGGAAAAATTCTCAATGATGAAACAGTAAGTGCGGCGGTATCATTGGCTGATGCCTTCGCCAATAGGAGAGTCAGCTCCATGGCAACAGGCTCTGTCACCAAGAGAGAACAGTGATCTCTCCCTCTATCCCCCATCCATTTCACTTCAACCCTGTTCCCCAATCTCGCTCACACACACACATGCACACACACACCCAGTTGTGCATCATCCCAGTGATCCATGTTTGAGAGAGGAGGTCAGCAAACATGCTTACTCACTCTCTCGCACTCAAACCCCAGACGCTGTTCTAATTCACCCCTTCCGGTTAGACTGATAGTAATGGCTTTGAATGGATGTAGAAGCACACATACACAACGCTGCTTTGCCCCACTCTGCGTTTTTCCCCCCAACGACATATGAAAATACTTTCTTACTTCACATTTTCAGTGTTATGCTATTCCTAATATAAGTTTACTTCTGCAGTCTAATTTTCAGCTATTAGAATTGTCTGTTGTAATTGATCAAAACTACAATGGCACGCTGCATACGGCTGCAACGTCTCAGCAAGCTTTGGACATACAAACTGCATCAAGGCTAACTAATAGACTAACTAACATTTAACTGCATGACTAACTGCGTCAAAGCTAACCAACACACTGTACATGATCCCCTCCCCCACGGTTCAGCATACATGTGGATTCATGGCCAAGTTTAACCATCACAGTACAATACAGATTTTTACTGCTTCTGCTGTTCTTTCGGCTCGCCACAACCATACGCTCTGTGTACAACTTGGCACGGGGCCGGGTTCCCTTCCTGACACAACCCTTTCTATCCGGGCTTGGAACCAGGACTAAGAATGCGCCCAGTGGCTGGATTTGGGCATTGGCTGGAAATCGAACCCATGCCATACCCGTGAAAAGACTCCCACTGAGCCACAAACACACCTAGTTTAAACAGTGTTGCATGAGGATAAACTTCATCCCAAACACTAAATAGCTTGAATGTTTAATACTTTATTAATTATTTTCATTTTTTTAGATTTTCGATTTTATTAAATAAGCAGCTTGAATATTATTTGCATTTTTAAAACCATGGTCAAAAGTTCCTTGCTTTAAATGTTTTATAAAAAGGTCTATAAGTAATAAATAGAAGGGAAAATTATATTTGTCTTCCCCCTTTTGTTTTGTTTTTTTTACTGACCAAAAAAAAAAAAAAAAAGATCAGATTCGTACCATGAGTCATCCCAAGCTCTATTGTCAAAAAGTCACACGTACACCGACATCTCTAGATGATGCATACACCAAGCCATCATCATTAGTCCCCATGGAAGGAGTTAAACCATTCCAACTTAAAACTGTTAACTGGCACCTCCTCAATACACTACAACATACATCCTGCATATTGCACCCCACCGTGTGAAGGCAGTTACCTCAGTTGGCCACCCTATGCATGCTTTGGCAACCTGCTCTGGTTACTATAACTCCTGAATGAACAAATATGCTATACTATATCTCGGAGTACTGCATGATAAATGAAGTGCAAGACATATAGCAAGGTGTGAGCAGGCTGTATTAAGGCACTCTGTTTGTGGAGTTGAAATAAACCCAAAGAGGCAGATGGTAAGGTTTGAGTAGCGCACCTTTCAACACAAGCACACAGCTGACTGTAATTTCGAGAAGTCCTTCAAATTACTTGCATGCCTCGTGAGTTCTAGAATGCTGAGAGATTTGACTGAGGCGTGCTGAGAGTAAACGGAAGCATGCCAGTATGAACCAACTATTTCACCAGCACTGTTAACTGTTCAAATGGCTATCAGCACTAAAACAATAACAGTAAATGGCTTTCAGCAACAGAACCAAATTCTTGCATCAGTACAAACTGTACCAAGTGTTATATTTTCAGAAATATTATGAAATTCAGGTATAATGGTCAAGTATAATACATCAGAAACAATTCTAAGTAACTATGTTAAAAAGAACAGCGTAAGCAGTCTGTAACCTGGTCTACAAAAAAAACTAACAAAAAAATCATCATACAAATTTCATCAGCTTATTTTAGCTCTTCAGTAACTACCAAAAGTGTTCCAACTGATAATGGACAGCAATAAACATGTACACCATTTGTTAGTGTTTATACAGTACACTGGTCATTCGTTAGTGTTTTGACATTAGTAGTTCCGATATAGCTTCATACGTATTCAAATTCAACTGGAACTACCATGGAGCTTGCATACCCATAATTACTGTATGGGTACAGTGACTGTTAGCAGAAAACTGAGGCACTTGTGCAAACATACCCTGTCTTGAAATTGTATCGGAAATTGTATCGGAAATTGATTTTTGGCACTAATGTTTATTGTCTGATTTGTCTCAAGTAGCTACAGTAGCTCTTGTGTTATTTCACAAGATTGGAAATAGCTTCATATTCAATGTTTGCTTGTTTTTTTCTTTTTGTCGTTGTTGTTGCTTTCAACATTGTATATAAATACCCAACATATTGAAATTATGACAGAACAAATATGGAATTATGTAGTCAACAAATCCAGAGTATGTTTTACAAAATGTCTCTATTAGAAAGTAGACACCTTTTCCTTTGATGACAGCTCTGCACCTTCTTGGCATTCTCTTGTCAGTCTCGGTCACCTGGAATGGTTTTCCAACAATCTTGAAGACATCTCCAGTCCAACTCCATCTGAATTGGAGTTGATGCAGCACACTATTACTCTTCTTCTTATACTAATGGCTATTACATAACCCAGAGGTATGTTTGGGGTCACAGTCCTGTTGGAAAACAAATGATGGTCCCACTAAGTGCAAACCATATGGGATGGCATGTTGCTGCAAAATGCTGCGAGAGTCATTCTGATCAAGTCTGCCCTCAATTTTAACCAACTCACCAATAATGTCATTAGCAAAGCACCCCTACAACAACATTACACCTCCTCCATGCTTCAGAGTGGGAACCACACATTTCGGAACCATCTGTTCACCCTCTCCAAGTCTAACAAAAGGCATGGCAGTTAGAACCAAAAACCTCAAATCTGGATTCATCAGAACAAAGCACAGTTTTCCACTGATCTAATGTCAATCCCTTGTATTTATTGACCCAAGCAAGTCACGTCTGCTGTTGTACTATGGAAGGAATTGTTTCTTTGACGCAATTCGACCATGAAGGCCTGACTCACGCAGTCTCCTCTGAACAAGGATGTTGAAATATGTATGCTACCTGTACTTGATCTCCAAGAAGCATTTATGTGATCTCTAATCTGAGATGCTGCAAATTGCGCGGTCTCTGAGGCTGGTCATGCTAATAAACTTAACCTCCGCAGCAGCCGTACAGCTTGGTCTTCCTTTCCTGGGACGTTTCATCATAGCGTTTGATGGTTTTGGTGACTGCGCATTCAAAGTTCTAGAGATTACAGTGGAACCTTGGATTGTGAGTAACATGGTTTATGAGTGTTTCGCAAGACGAGCAAAGATTTTTAATAAATTTTGATTTAAAAAACGAGCAAGTGTTGGTTTACGAGTGCCGAGTATCATGCATCATGCATGGGCCTCTTATTTTGACACCGAGCGGCACACACTCTTTTCACCCCCTTCCCCGGCTTCACTGACGCACACAGAAACTCAACTCTGTCACGATTCTTTTCAAAGGTAAGGTGTTGGTTCATTTTTTTTTGTTTTTTTATACTTTACAGCCGTGATTCCGTTAGTATGCGCTCATGCCAGTGTCATTAGAGAGATTTCTTTTTTTTTTCCCCCTGTTAAAACAGTGCTTCCATTGTGGGTGTGTGTGTGTGTGTGTGTGTGTGTGTGTGTGTGTGTGTGTGTGTGTGTGTGTGTGTGTTTGTTGTGAAACTTAGAAAGCAAGGTGGGCGGAGGGAGGAGGAGTTTTATTGTGTAAAACGAGGCAAGGGAAGGGGCTAATTCCACACACACACACACCGCCTGCACGCACAAACGGAAACACTTATCTGTCGTGATTTATTTTTTACTTTTTTCTTCATTTTTTTTTTTAGGTAAAGTGCAGGTTAATCTGTTTTATTTTCACCTTATAGATTGTATTAATTATTTTTATGTATTTATTTTTTGGGGCTGTGGAACGAATAATTTGAGTTTTCATAATTTCTTATGGGAAAATCTGATTTTATTTACGAGTATTTTGGAATACGAGCCCACTTCTGGAACGAATTATGCTCATAATCCAAGGTTCCACTGTATTTATTTGAGCGTTTCTTGCCTTAACATGGATTTGTACAGTAGTTGTAGTAGCACTAATAGGGATATTAACTCTGTACACACCCTTCCTTTGCACAAATCAACTGAAGGTCTAAAGCACATTAAGAAGGCAGGAAATATCACAAATTAGCTCTTGACATGGCACAACTGTGAATTGAAAGCCACTCCAAGTGACTTCCATGGGAATCTGATGAGAAAATGCCATTCTCTGAGAGTGTGCCAAGCAGTCATCAAAGATAAATGTAGCTACTTTGGACAATCTACAAAATAAAAGACATTCTGGGCTGTTTAACTTTTTTTTTTTTATACGACAACTCTATACGTGTTCTTTGGTAGTATGGATATTTTCAAAATTAAAAGGTACAATTTTGAATATGATGTTGAATATAATTTTGACTTGACTTTTGACACACCAGCCCCGACAGCCAGTACTAGTAGAGCCCTCAGTGTACAAGGGCTTCATGGGAGTTGTAGTTTCTGTCACTGCATAGTTTCAGCGAGCCAGTTGGCACACATGGCGTCATTTTACATCAACCTTACACAACCAAATGCAACCTAAGAACAGATACAGATGTTATTACTAAAATGTCAAAAAAAAAAAAAAAAAAACCCTGTGCATGAATTAATTATTAATTTATGTCAAAAATGTTTATTAATTCATGATTTTACCAGCAATAATACGCCAACAGATTATATTAATCCAAAAAAATAATAATTTTAACACTATTTTGTTCTTTTACGTTGAAATTTTGTACTTAGTGTTGTTTGTAACGGGACTGTGAGTAACTTAATTTTAATTCTCTATATTTATGTACCGTAAAGTTGACTTTGAGATGATAATGAGAGATGATGTGTCCAAACTTTTGACTGGTATTATACATTAAAGTCATTTTTGTTACTTTAAAACCTGTAAATTGCAAAATAAAATTTAAACACAATTCATGTAAATACAAAACAAAATGATGTGTGATTCATCATTCAATTGCCCATAAAATCAAAAAAAAGAATGTTGCGAGATTCTCACCAAACACAGAAGATAGAATGTGTTTGCGTGTTTAGCAAAAAGCCTGATCAATTTTAGAAAATTTAAAAGTTGACCAAAATAGTTCAAAAAGACTTGATTGAATTGATTGTGACATAAAAACTGACCGATTGATTTAATTAACTAAATCAACCAACAAAACACAATGACGGACAAATATAAAATTTACGTATGCCATCTATACTTCAAATTAAATGTCAACATTAGAAATTTACATATTGATTTGCACTATTATTTTAAATACTACTGATACTTTTAAATACTAACGCATGAAAATATTTTACCAAAATTAAGTTTGTCATTCAGTTAAATACTGATTGCTCCGACACCTGCCCTTAGACATACAGTACATCAATAGAAGTGAGTATTGGTTTAAGTGAGGGAGTATAAGGTTTTCAATTAATTTCTCACTTTTAGGACACTGTGGTAACCATCCACACATTTCAGTCTTGACAGGTTACAGGTTTCGATTAGCTGGACATTAGATTAAATAACTTCCTCTAAGGATCCATGAAACGGCTGTGATTTAGTGGCACATTTGCTTTTGAGGAAAGGAAAAGGAAAAGGTTTCACCAATTTCCACGACAGAAAATAGTGTTAGACATACACCACACCTCCTGTCATTTCAGAACTGACTCAACAGTGGCTGAGCGAAGGGGCTGGAACGTACAGTTTAAAGAGCGCTCATTTACAGCCATGTATAATGTCTAGCTGCCATTTTCCCCTATTCTGACTTAAGGTCCATTTTTATAGTGTCTTCAAGCATTTCTGTTCAGAATGGCTAGCAGCATTTTGGTTACAGGGGCGGGATATACAATATTCTTTGCGAGATTCATTTGATCTGAAACAAATTGGATGAATTGGGCTCTGGAGTGGCGGCACAGACACATGTTCAGTCAATCATTTTGAGATTGTTGCGAGTGATGCAACAGTCATCTATAGGCGGGAGTTAAAAAGAGCAAAACTGACTGATCCCTGAAAGAGAAAAAGAGGTTACTGTCTCTTTCACTTGTCAATCACAGTAACACTAGCCAACTGGTTGGTAGAATAAATAAAGGTGGGAGTAAATCTCTCCCAAAAATTTATATATTTAAAATTTATAATAACTGGAATTTATTTGCACACTCATAAGCACATTTAAAAAAAGTACAACGCCATCTGTTGATTTTGCAGTGAACAAAATTTTTTACATTACCATAAAGTGCGTGGAATGAAGGTGTGAGATCACGTTTATTAAGTAATTGCACACTCAAAGACATATAAAAATTTTGAACTTTGTAAAATTATGATTTTTTTTCAAAGTCGATTTTTTTAATGATACAAGAGTGTTTTCTAATTAAATTTCAAATTAGCATATCTTCTCTTCTCGTGGGCCGATTGTGATGAAAAAAGCCTACTCATTACCTCAAGCCAAATACACCTGTAAAAACGCCATTAAAATTTGTTCAGTAGTTTTTACATGATGCGTGCACAAATAGACAGACAAGCAAAAAGTCCAGAAAAAAAAAAACATCTTGATGTGTTCCATTAAGTATCTTATGCCCCTCCCCCCTCTCCAAAGTTTAAAAAAAAAAAAATTATATCCTCAATGTACAGACCCGCCAACTTTACAGTTGTATAGATTATAAACTAGAAGGAAAACAAACCAAAAGTAATTGATGCAGTTGCGCATCATGATTATTTTATGTTGCAATACATCTATCACCATACCACTGTCTCCAAATCAATTTTTTTTTTTTTGGTATATGTTTGTATTTGAGGTGGTAAAATGTTTCAGTTTCATTACAATCCTGCTCTAAACTGTTCATACAGCAAATTATTTGATAAATTTGTTTAGATCAAAATCTGAAGAAAAAAAAAAGTTAATATTGAATCCGGATATTTATAAAAAACATGATCATTACAAAAATCGCTATACAAATCAAACCACCACCTAGATATCATGATATTATTATATCAGGTGGCACCTGGTGATTCCCCTCCATATTCAAGAAAAACTTCACAAAAATAAATAAATCAAACACAATTTGTGTAATTTCTCTGATGTATGAATGCTTTGTGTCAAAAGGATTTAAAACACTATGTTTGCATCTCGTTCATCAAACATAGAATATGTAATTTTTTGCTATTCATGACTTATTAAACTGAAAATGTTTAAATTTATTCACAAAGACTAATTCGCTCACTGAAGAACCCCCAAACAGTTTATTGATGAAAGTGATTGTACACACACCTAAACAACTAGATAACAAGCACAAGGCCTTGGTACCACTTTACCACTTACTGGAGCTGTTATCCTAGGCTTTATGCAGTCTCTTGTTTGCACATGGGTGGCTCATGAACACTTCAGTGTTGCAGACTTGGAGTCTTCTGCGTGACGTAAGTAACCTGCGAGTGCTGCCACTGCCTGTATCACACTGAGCCGTGCCATCTGCTCAGGTGCCTCACTTCTCCAGATAGGATGGCACCAAATACAAACCCTCTACCCTTCCCCAATCGTCCCTTCTTTTATTCTCTCTCTGAATGTTACCTCTCCCTCACTCCTCTGCGCAAAAATGTTTCTATTTTCATCCAGCCCTCCTGCGGCTTCAGCTGTAGCTTGCACTGAAAGAGAAAGCCTGATAGATCTTGTATGAATCTTTTATGAACTGCAAAATGAAAAGTGTACACATGGAGGCAGGAGTGACTACATGTAAGGGCTGAAGCACACATTACTCATTAGTGCTCATCTACCACGAGGGTGAAAAATCTTCTCCGAATTTGCACACATGGCTTATTTGTGATCTGCATTTCGACGCCTTCTGGGTGTGAGGTCATAATGCACATCCATCTGTTTTGCTAGCATGCATGAACGCATGCATTATTAAACATAATGCACAAACAAAGCACTAGTTCCAATGCCTTGTTAACACTTTTAATGTTTTCATGAGGTATTTCAATATGGAGCTTGCCAATTATTCAAAAGCACAAATCTACATCATACTACAAAAAGTCACCTGATTTTTACACTCAAACTTGGAAGAACACAATTGCATAGAATCTCTTTTTATACTGCGCCATTATAATGTCTCAGGAGTTCAAACAAACTGAAAGGACTAAACATGCCCCAGCATGACAACACCCAGTGCACCTGACAGCTGACCTCACTCATCAGTCACACTTCAAGATCTGTGCAAAACTGTACACTGTGCAAAATGAGACTAAAGGGGATTTTGCCATTAGGTCCCCAGGATCATTTCAGAGAACCTGATCCCAAAGTTGGTTCATTTTGATCAGTGAGAACACGACCATTCCAGGCTCGAGTCTGCTTGAATAGCACGCGAGAGCGTTGCTCTTGCCTTTTTTTTTTTTTTCAAAAATATCAATTATATTAGGCATAGCGAGTAAGTTAACTTCCTTTTTCTCTTCTTTTCTAATGTTTAATGTCAGCTCACAAACCAAGTAAGCCCATACTGCAGCCTGCTTTTTTTGGAGCGTGTAAATATGCAAGCGTACCCAAAAACAGACCAACCACCATGTGAATGAACACTGACCAGCGGAAGAGTGGGGAAGGGGAAGCAATCGTTCCAGTGCACAATACAAACCAAACATCACTTATGTCAAAACAACGTAAATCTAAAAAGGAATGTTTCACAAGCACATATAGTGATGGTCAGGTGTCCACAAACTCATGGCTGTAAAGACTAAAATTTTTAATTAAGACAGAATGACAATTTATCAGTGAAAAAACAAGACCTTTAAATTGCTGTTGCACACGATTACAATTCTATTGAAGGCCAGGAGTACATTAGCAAACCAAATAGTTACTGTAAGTGTTCAGCCCTGCTGAAGTAACGCAACTTCCAACATCGTACTTCCAAAGACCTTTGATAAATGAAAGCACCAGTGAGTCCAATTTAAAAAAAGAAATTGCTAGTTTAAAAGGCTGCAGGCTTTCCAAATTGGGCCAAATCCTGGCAACGCAATTAGTTATTTTCTATATGATGTTAAAGTACAGACATGATTTCAGCATACAAATTTTGGGATCATAATTTTATGCTATTTTACACTATTGCACCAGTGTTAGTTTTAAGTGGGTTTCCTATATAAATGTTCTGCAATGTATGTAAATTTAATTACTAAATCAGTCATAATACAGGCTGAGCCATTTAGGGTAATACTTCAGGAAACCAATTTATTTAATTTTCCATCAACTTCTATGAATTTTAATGCGTTGTTGGGAATGATGGAACAACAACTCGGGTACCCCAGCCTTGAACCCCAGCTCAACCATCATCGCTGTCATACTGTATAGTGCTAGTTTTACTGAGGTTGAGGCCATGGCTAATATTTCAGTTCCAGAATCAAAAGGATTACAGAGTTGTGAGATCAGCTGCTGGCAGTATAACAACATTTATTGGCCTGAGAAAGGTATTACATTTCACAATGCAGTAAAACATTTGTAACTGTTGGACACCAGTAAATAGCTGTCAATAGTTAGTTTGCAGTATGTAAATTTTTCACATTTCTGATTAAGGGCCAAAATTACATTTCTAGAAACATATGCAGTGAGAATTGGGTGAAAAAAATGTAAATCCTTCTGAGCACACTGTGCTATTGCAGCTTTCATCCTTTTATTGTTAGCGTTCAAGTGTAAAATTTGAGTTTAGTACTACTAATATAACTAATAATATAATTTTTTTTAATCAAAGCAATTCTGTTATTTACAGTACATTCTTACACACAATTATGTTTAGCCATAACCACATCAGATTTAAAAGCAGCAGCTGAAAATGTCGATATGATACCTGACTGCAGTAAAGACATGCTGTGTTCAAGGGTGCGTTCACACTGCGGTCTCTGGCCGGAACCCAGGTACACTTGACCCCAAACTCTGAAATGTCATTTCTATAATGTGAACTGCCCAAGCCGGAACCGTATCCCATACTCCAGTCCACATTAGCCTTTACTCAGGAATGAGAAAAACTAATATCGCTCGGGCAATCATGCCTCATTTACAAGGTAAAACCTGTCTTCGTGTTGTAGGACTGGCTCACCATTTAAGATTAGTGACAATCTAAACAATCATAAACGAAAACGAGCTCTTGTAACCAATCATAACCAAGAAGGCACCAATCGTCTTTCTGTATCTATTTAATGCTAGAATAAGTCCAGTGCTGTCAACTGCTTGTTAAAACACTTTATAAAACCATTTCCATATTTGTTATATGATCCAAAATATAAATAACTCGTCCTGTTGATCAGTGTCACACTCATCTGAGCTTTCAGTTGATCGTCACTGTTTCACTACAGTAACTCTTCAATATGACATGTGCACGAGAATCTACTCGACACGGAGAATCTACTCCAAATAAGATGTAAACATTTCACAGCAGAGACCAATGTCAAATCTGCGTACTTACTAAAATGTTGTTTGCATTTTGTACAGCTTGCTTTGGAACTAATCACGAGCAGACAAAATGCAATGAATATTTTATGATTTATTAGATTAATAAATATGTTGTAGGTTTATCAGCTCAGCATTAAGACTGATTCACTAATTATACAAAGTCTGAAAGGCTCAGTGCAAACAGAATATACTGCAGCTTTAGAAAGTAATAGTTTCATACAAGTGATATGATGTTATTTTGGCATCTTTTGCTTAAGTTTTGAGCCAAACAAATAATCTGTAGTATACAACAGTTAGTATATTAAAGTAAGTAATTGGATGAAAGGCATTCCACAAGTAGTGATATGCAGCATAACAGCATTGGGACGTTTAATATCTATATACAGTACAGACCAAAACCTTCTCATTCAGAGAATTTGTATTATGGCAAGAAAAAAGCAGCTAAGTAAAGAAAAACGAGTGGCCATCATTACTTTAAGAAATGAAGGTCAGTCAGTCCGAAAAATTGGGAAAACTTTGAAACTGTCCCCAAGTACAGTCACAAAAGCCATCAAGCGCTACAAAGAAACTGGCTCACATGTGGACCGCCCCAGGAAAGGAAGACCAAGAGTCACCTCTGCTGCGGAGGATAAGTTCATCTGAGTCACCAGCATCAGAAATCGCAGGTTAACAGCAGCTCAGATCAGAGAGCAGGTCAATGCCACACAGAGTTCTAGCAGCAGACACGTCTCTAGAACAACTGCTAAGAGGAGACTGTGTGAATCAGGCCTTCATGGTAGAATATCTGCTAGGAAACCACTGCTAAGGACAGGCAACAAGCAGAAGAGACGCGTTTGGGCTAAAGAACACAATAAAGAACACAATAAAGAAAACTCTTTGAATGAGAAGGTGTGTCCAAACTTTTGGTCTGTACTGTATGCATCACTCACAGGTGTTCTAATTACAGTAATTGCACCAAGTGCAAAAAGTTGGTCGGTACAGTCCGCAATACTGAGGAGAGAGCAGCTGCCTGCCGGAAACCACAATTAAAACCAGTCACAGAAGCACTTTCAATAAGAAAACACATCTGATAACATTGTGATCTTAAACAACACTTTGTCTCCTTAGTAACTGCATTCCACATCGCATCCGCAAAGCAAAATAGGCACAATCCTAAAATCACTCTTCAACCCCTCATCACTACTGTTTGACATTAGAATATACAACCTAATGCACTCGCTTTCCATTGAACTCTATTCGGGATTTATCTCGAAAGCCCGCAAGTTGCAGCTGATATTCTAGAGCGGGATAAGCAGAACTACAGGTAGCTGCTACTGGCAAATTTATTCAAGTGGATTGGTATGCTTTACATTGTCACGCTATCCCGATCAGTACAGCACTCCCTCTCGTGTGATACTGCTTATCTATATTAAAAAGAAACTGCAATACCAGCAACATTTAACTCATATGTGCAAAGTCAGTTCTTTAACATAGTCTCTGAGTCAAGATTTTTTAGCAGACTAGGCATCCAAAGCTCAAATAATGAGGGTATGGAGAAAACCTTTTGACCCATCCATTTATAATTCAGCAACAGAAAGAAAAAGGGCCGTGGTTACAAAAGAACACGAGGGGAATATGACGGAGATGTGGACGAGCACTAAATGATGGCGTAAAATGAGAAGATGTGTGTGGAGTGAATATGACCAAAAGTCTTTTTGTAATTACTTCTCTGACATTTGTGTAAACGTGCTCTTTACACTTAAAATGGCAGAACAAAGGGGAGGAAAAAAAACTCATCTTCCTCAAAAACATCAGCTAATGAGAGAGGTGGGAAGGGTTTTACTTGATACATTTGCTGGGTTTCAACGTAGCCATCATCTGGAGCGTTGTTTCTGTAATGACTGTGACTGATGTATGCGTGCAGACTCCGATGCTGTGATTTCCGATGAGAGGAGTGTGAACTCACTGACTTTAAAAACCAATTACACAACTTCCAGTGAGTGCATAAATCACAGCTTTCAGGTGAAAGCACGCTCACAGGCTTTTTTTTTTCTTTCTAATAAATAGATCTCGTGCATTTTTTAAAACCTTGTATAAAGAGCTGGACCGACTGTAGAAAATGATACTCAACTTTTTAAAACAAGATGTTGACCTGACATGTTCAGTGTCAGGGAAGACAGAAAATAGGCCTGAGTGAAGGAAAAAAGAAAAACCCTTGCAGAGTGTCGAGGCCATGAGGACTGTCTGCTATTTTTAGAGCTGATTTTTTTTTTTCTATTCAGGCGATGCTTCTCTGTGCATCTGCACTCTCTCCCTCTGTTCCACATCCCCATCTCTAATCCATACTCCCTATTTCTACTGAATCCTTTCTCTGACTTTGTTCCAATAAACAATGTTCAAAAATAACAACCTGTGTGTGTGTGTGTGTGTGTGTGTGTGTGTGTGTGTGTGTGTGTGTGTGTGTGTGTGCGCGCGCTAGGCTCAGGTAGAGGTGCAGACAGAACTGTTGATGGCAGAGGCAGCGCTGCAGGAACCAAGAGATACCGAGTGAGAGAAAGATAGAGTGAGAGAAAGATAGAGTGAGAGAGCGCAAGTGTGAAAGAGAGAAGGAACAGAAAAAGATGAAGAAATAAAAGAACACGGGTGGGGGACGATGCTGATTTTTTCGACGTGTGGGCTTAAAGGTAAACAACCTTATGAACAAAGTCTTTGGATAAATTCTCGGACAGGTTCTTTTCACCACCTCCTCTTAATGCACTTAATCTATCCATCCTCCACTTTCACCTCCCACACGGTTACATGCTCCTTGAACTGTGTGTGACAGTGTGGATGACAGGAGCATGGCAAGTTTCCCACCAACTCTCCACCTCCACCTCTACCCCCACGTCCGCCACCGGCGCGTGGTGTGGAAGGACGCAGTAAAAGGGAATTCCTCATTACCTCAGACAAATGGCCCTGCCTCCATCCCTCCTCCACTCTCTCCTGCTCGCTCTTTACAAGTGGGTGGCTACGCAGGGACCTCTCTCATTGCCACATACACGCGATATGTGAATGGCCACATCGTGCGCACAGCAACCTCCTAACAAATCTACAGATACACAATGAGGGGAACAGGGGCAGGCAGCGAATCATACAAACAGTATAAAGTTTCTTTACAAGCATGGCAGCATAAGGGCTGCAGAGGCAGTTTGGAAGGAAGGTTATTTTGAAAAAAGATCAAGCTCAGAAGCAATACGCGCGCGCACACACATATATATATATATATATACACGCACACACACATCAATTCATCCATGAGTTAGTTATGTCACCATATCCTTCAGGCATTATGTACACTCTGCTTCATGCAAATCAATCACGGTTACACATCATCAGCACCAGCAGCAGCATATTTACGGTCTGTTTAAAAAAAAAAAAAAAAAAAAAAAAGGAGGCACCATTTTTCTTGAGCTAAAAGGAAATCAGAAACTCTACTAAATAACAGAGGAAACCGACAGCATTGAAGATCGAGCTCTAAACAAACGATGAATGAGATGCCATGCTGCATAAAATACATCACTGAGTTCTCAATTACCTGCATGCACACACATACACACACACAAACAAACACGGACACACACGCACGCACCTTACTGATGTCAGTGTCGTAGTCTCGGGGATTCCAATCAATGCTATGTGCTTGAAGCACGAACTGACATCAAAGTGCACAGCAACAATCGTCAAACTGCAGCTGCAGAACCTCACTGATAAACTCACCTGCAGGAAGAGGCAAATCTTCATCTCTTTTTCCCTCTCCTACGGTCAGCGCTTCTCTCTCTCCTCCTCGACGCTTAGCGTGAACGGATGATGCTTCAGTTCTGATGCCCCCTTTCTTTTTCTGAATGAAGCGCAAGAAGGACTGAACCGCACTCACTCTCGCTCGCTCGTTCGTCCTCTCTCTCTCTCTCTCCGTCGCTCTCTCACTCACACACTCACACACAAACTTACGAGCATGCACTCATTCATTCTCTTCACTAACCTGTTCTCATTCAAAATACGTTCTACAGCACTATATATTGGAAACAATATGCAGATCCAGAGAATTAAATCAGGACTTGCATTTCCTTGTAGAGATAAACAAGATTGGTTTTTTTTGCCCTACAGAATTATCAGTGTGCTTTATACAAATGAGGATAAACTATTAAAATATCAGCATTACATAGAAACGTTGTAATTTTCAACTCATTGCTTGGATGTAATTGTGCTGTTTCTCAGAAATATAAAACATGAGACATTGGTGCTGTTCTCTGGCTGGTGGATCAGGGGCTTTGACAAAGACTGATTGCATCATGAATTCTCCTAATTATCAGAATATTTCAGCACCAAACTTGGCTGCTTCTGCCAGGATGTTCAGACTTGGCCACCGATAGAGATTTCAACAAGACGATGAGCCAAATCAACTCACAAACAGTTGCAGAAAGACAAAATGATGTCAAGTTGCCATTGCTAAATCTGGTTACTGTGTATTTTCCTCATCTGGCTTCTGTATATTGAAATATATCGTATACTATATAAACGTATGAAGGCGAGTCAAAAATGATCTAGCATTTATTTTAACTCAATTTTAGGAAAAACAAATACATCATTCTTTAACAGAATTGCCTTGCTTATTAACACACTTTGTTCACATGGCCACATGCTTTCCCTCATTAAAAATCTTTTAGGCTGAGAGCTGCGAGCCACGATACTTGGAGTATCTGTCCGAATTTTGCTTGCGGACATCCAAACACTTCCGTTTATGCTCCTCCACGAGTTGTTTCGTCAACAGACACCCCCTTAGACCACAAAAAATGTATTACTGCACTTTATGGCTGCTCTTCTCTCGTGCATATCACAAGTGGGGCATCCATTTTTTCTCGCACCACAGTTACAAATAAACCAATGTAACACGTTCACAGCTGCACAGCAGTCACTGGGGAAACAGTAACCTTGAACGATAAGTGCTGATAAGACCACTAATAACTGGAGCACGGATAATTTTGGATTCACCCTAGTATAATATATATTGAAACCTGTTGTTTTTTGGAGTTAACTGAAGAATCATACAATTGATATTTGGGCCCTGATAAAGAAAAACAGAGAATGGAACAAAACGTACTCTCTCTATCCAAGGATCTCTCAGAGTTAATATTTTTTTGCTTAAGAAATCTCCATGACTTTCTCATAATTTCTCCAGGATTTCAGACTAAATTTACACAAGACTGGATTTTGTGTGTCGTCCCATTCAGGAAAAGTGATCATCACTGCATGACAAACGTGAACCTTGTATAGAGGAACCAATTGGTATGATCTTGCAATCTTGTTCAGAAATAAACTGTTTAAAAAGTTGTACAGTTTACTTTCCATCTGGTCTATTTATGGTTACCTGGGCAACTAACCATCACCAGAGAGTCATTATGCTTTAAGCGCAATTACATTACAAAATTCTATGGAAAAATTTACTGATCTTCATTGGGAACATAAAGGAAGTCTGTGAACAGTTACACGTGGCTTGCATGTCCATCAAGCAATTTGAGAAATTTAATAAGGATTTAACAGTTTCAGGGCACAAAAATATTTTTGATCCAGGGAAGATTAATTATTCTAAAATGCAAGCGTAAAATAAAATAAGCTTCACCATAAACATAGATAAGGTCACTGTAAACCAATACAGATGTGTTTGGGGTGTAAAAAGTCCATTATTAGTTTTGTAGTAAGATAAAGATAAATATTTTGCCTTATCATCTGTTTGACGTTTCTCAATTTTGTAAATCATGACATTACATTTACAGTATTTAGCAGACACTCTAATCCAGAACAACTTCCTTTTTATTAATTCATTTAACACCTGAGCAGTTGAGAGTTAAGGGCCTTGCTCAAGGGCCCGACAGTGACAACTTAGTGGTGCTGGGGTTTGAACTTGGGACCTTCTGACCACTAGTCCAACACCCTAATCACTGAGCTATCCCTGGCCCATAAAAGTAAAGGATCCTAAAACTATTTTATACTTAAAATACTGTGAACTGCTATGTGTTGGCTTTATTTATTTATTTATTTAAGAGAATTGACTTGTAGAATGTTATGCTGCTACAGTATGCTTGTACAGGAGCTCGCAGACTCTGTTTATTCTCTGCTGGTGCTGTTACTTGTAAAAGCCACAGCGCGAATATCTCAACGTGGTAGCACAATTAATTGCATAAAAATATTTATCGAAACAATGTAATTATCTCGTTGGAAAAGACCTCAACTTGTAACAGGTAATATACGCACAGTCAGTCGTTTATGTAGTTTTTCAATAACCTGAGTATTTGTTTATTTTTGATGATGTGTGATTTTTTTTGTGCCACACAAAAGGGGGAGTGCTGTTGTACTGAACATTAGCACAGACAGATGTGTTGAGGCCTTAGCAGTCCGAGTGCTGACTGCAGCACAGTGCGACAGAACTCCCTTTAATGCGATGATATCACTTCTATACAACTGTTCTACAAAAGGGCAGTTGAAAAAATATGATTTGTTTCTTTATTTAAACAAACTATGAACTAACCAACTGGTGTAATTAACAGTTTTTAGAACACCTGGGGAGCGATACATAAAGGTCATAATGCTGTTATATGCTCCATATCACCACTCATGAAACGCCTCTCATCCAATCACATTAGATACACATCGATAAATGATCGATTAAATACTAAACGATACATAAAATGATACATTAGTTACATATCGCAGTTTAACTCAATCACAATGTGTCTCTTAATAACGACCATGTGAATTTTTGACAAAATCGCACAGTCCTAATTTTTACTCAGTTTTACTCAGTGTGCAGAGGCTGCAAAACAAAAATAAAGTACCTGCCATGTCCAGAACTCTCACTGATGACATTACTCCGAACTATTGGTTTTGGAGCCCATTAAAGTTATGAGGTGGCAAAGCACAACACCAACCTTCTGTCTCTCTCTAACATACAAACAAACAAACACACACACAGACGCGCACACGCACGCACACACTCTATGTATCACAGAACTTTACCCCTTTAACATTCTGCTCAAGTTTTTAGCAGTACAAAATTTTTTTGAGTCACTATATCTTGGAGAAAAACGCAATGAACTTGAAGCCTGATTGAGCCATCTCTACCACTCAGTTATGCTGTGTTAAAAATTCAGTAGCTGGTGCTGTCTTTTTAAATAATATGCCTTTTAAATTTATTTACCTGTCCTTTTTGTGTATGTTTAATTTAATGATACTTTTACCATGAAGCAACATCAAAACCATTTGGAGGTTCTAAACAGGGTTCTGTTGTTTACTCTAAACCGTTTGCACTACTAGAAAACCTTGTGTTTACAAAAAAAGCAGGTTTAAGAAATATCATACAATGTGCCTATACACTTGAGCTTGAGAGATCCCTTCTTGTAATGTTATGCTTTGCTTTAGCCTTTTCATGAAGGCTATCAATGATTCTGGATGTAAAGCTATTACCTGTGAATATGGCACAGCAATTTAAGTACTGCAGAGCTACACATGACCCATGAATCCTAAATATACAGATCCACATGCATGTTCATACTCCGTTCCAGGTGAGAAGCTGAAAGTGTCAAGCCTAAAACCTACAGTGGATATACAGTAAAAATGCAAACGCTTCCATTTTTTGATCTGATAACTAACACTCTTAAGACTAGAGTATATATTACACCGTATAATTTCATGCAATAATTTAAAAAATATTAGATTGATTAAACAAATTAATTAGAGTGATAGATAAATATAAATAAATAAATAAATAACAAAAAAAAAAGCTGACATAAACCTGCCATAAGAACAGTAATGTTAAAAATGTGCATATTATGTAGTGAAATTTTCTGATATTTTAATATTCAGCCATCATTTTCAAATCCACTTTTCATTTTGACTCACTAAAGATTAGTACTCGTCCTTAGAAAACGCAGTACTCAGCACCACTGCGATGGGGTGTGTGAGCATACATGTCTGTTTTAGGACAGGTTAGACCGGACATACTTCACATAACTAAAAAGAGAGTTTGTACTAATAATTCCCAGTACTGCAGAGATCTGTGTGTATGCGCGTGTGCATGCAAGCAACAGACTACGCCCACCTTCACTCACACGTCAAAAGACAGTAATGTATCAAGTACTGCGCCATTTAAATAAATAGCCACCGCACTGTCAGTCAGGCTGAGAAATTCATAAATCTGCTTTATTATTCTCAGCAAACTTACGCAGAATTATTTTCCAAAAAATAAAATCAGGAGATTAAATTAATGAACATGAAGGTATTATTCACCAGCCAAGAATCAGAGAAGATGGCTACACCAGACACATAAATCAGACCATTTCACATTTATATACAAATGCAAATTAAATTGTGCCTCATGGACAAGTTCATTAACTGTATCCTTTAGGTGCATCATGGGTAATGAATGCTCAGACATGGTGTATGTACTGTACACGTGTGTGTGTGTGTGTGTGTGTGTGTGTGTGTGTGTGTGTGTGTGTGTGTGTGTGTGTGTGTATATAAAACCAGTCAGGTTCATAAGTATTTGAACAACAGCACAATGTTTGCCTCTGTACGCAACCATAATGGACTTAAAATAAAGCAATCAAGATGTGACCGAGTTGTAGACGTTCAGATTTAATGCAATGGGTTCATATTTAATAAAAACATTCCCATAACCATTTAGAACATTTGGTTCAAAGCACGTCCCCTTTATTCCAGGCTCAAATAGAAGGATTAAATTTAATGCTTCAATGCAAAAATTTGCGGCTAGTGACTGCCTGAAGTCTGGAACTCAGACATAAAAAAAAATACTTCTTGTTTGTAGGTCTTTCTGTCTTCGGGTTTGTAAGCATGTTCAATAGGGTTGAGGTCTCTTGGCCATTTTCGAACACTATTTCTAATTTCTTTGCGTTAAGAAGCTCTTGTTGCTTTTGTGATGTATTATAATTATTTTGTCATAATTGTCAATATCTCCTGTTCTACTTCTATCAGCACATGACCATAACATTCAGTGCCCAGTTCCACTAGTGGCCAAAAATGCCCATGCCATTCCACTGCCGTCACCAGGTTTTAATGATTGTGTGTTATATATTGGATCATGAGTCTTCCTTCTCTATACATCACCCCTTCATTTATCCTGCTACAAGTTCATCTTGTTCAAAAATGCCCAGTTTTTTTAAGCAAAAAAACAAACAAACAAAAAAAAACAGCCAGGCTTTTCGTTCTTTAAATGTTACCAGCAGACGCACCTTGAGATAATCCCTCCGTGTTTGTTTTCATGATTGTTTTCATGATTCATGAATCATCTCTTGATTGCGACTTATTGTACAATAATGTACCTACATCCTCCACAGTCTTCCTAAATTGGGTAGATGTTGTGAAGGGGTCTTTCTTTACTTAGGAATGAAGTCTGTGATAATCCACTTTAGCCATCTTCCATGTACTAAGTTTCCGTTTTCATTCTTTCTATTTAAGAATATACTGTTGTTGAGTTGGTCACCCTTCAAAATTTCTGCTCTCTCTTTAATAGGGATGTTTTGTTTTTTTTCCCACCCTAACGATGGCCTCCTTCATGTGCACCTCTTTGGACTGCACAACAGTTAGTAAATGGCAACAGCACACTTAACTCCAGATTTTTTATCTTCTTTTATCTTTCGTCATGAAGTGCATAAGAAAGAGACCACAACTGGCCAAATGCTTTGTCTGTTTTCCACACTGTTCAGTCTGTTCAAACGGAGAGTTCTAGCCTGGGCAAAAAAAGGCAGTAGTTCCTTAATGCAATATTTGTTAAACGCTTTGAATTGAAGCACAAATCACATCTTCACTGCACACCCATAATCAAGGTGTATCAGAGGCAAAAGTACAAAGATTGTGCCATTGTCCAAATACTTCTGGACATGAGTGTACATAGTCATCTACAGTAAACTTAACAGGCCGGGCAATGAGGATTGACATTTCACGATTAGATGCTTTGTTTTTTGCAATTTAAATATTGATCACAACATTAACAACACAGGCACATCAGGCAGTCTAGTCGCTACACTTTTATAAATCATGCATTTGACACAAAGTCATTACCAGCAGTTATGGTATTTACAGCTATTTCACCCACAAATATTCACTCACTCATCTATACCACTTAATCCTGTATTCAGGGTCACAGGGGCCTGGAGTCTATCCCAGGAGACTTAGGGCACAAGGCGGGGTACACCCTGGACAGGGTGCCAATCCATCGCAGAGCACACACACATACACACTCACACACTCATTCAAACACTATGGCCAATTTGGGAATGCCAATTAACCTAACCTGCATGTCTTTGGACTGTGGGAGGAAACCGGGGTACCTGGAGGAAACCCACCAAGCACGGGGAGAACATGCAAACTCCATGCACACAGAGACAAGAATCGAACAGGGACCCTGTAGGTGCAAGGCGACCACTACACCCACAAATATTTAAAACTTTGAAAATACAAAAAAACTACCATCATGCTTTACCATACATGTTTATTCGTATTGTGATAACTGTAATCTGCTGTGAATCTTTGTGAAAGCTAAAGAGTTCAAAATGTACTTCCATCTCTACTTCCATACAATAAAAGAGAAAAAATGTATATTGAGCTATTAAACAAAATAAATCAAACTTTAACAAGTAACAGGCTGCCAAAGTATACGAACAGCATTTGCCCAGCATTTAAAAAAATCTGTCCGGGAGAAAAACGCCATCCACAATCGCTTATCTGGTAGTGAACAGTTCTCTCTCGTGCTAGCAGAATTAACAGGTATAGGAGCGGTAGTGTGAGAGCGGTGTACTCAGAGGCAGTAAACGCAGTGGATGCCAGCTGCTGTAAATTAATATGAAGAATTCACTGACGATCGCTCATGTTCTGCAAAGAAACAGTTTCTCACAGTGAATCGGTGACGCTTAAAACAATAATAATAATAATAATAATAATTAACCGTTAAAAATCAAGCAGCACAGTTCGGTGCAGGTAACACAGGATTGGTCAATGACCGGTAAAAAAATTTTTTTTTTTTTTTAAAACAGCTTATAGGAAAGGTCTGCCAGTGTGTGGCAGTGGAGGAGGGCTTAGAAATTTCATTTTCAGATATGTCACATAGAACCAAAGTTATCACTACTTTTAAAATGTGTACATCTGACTCCTATTGAAATATTGGAATGATGTCACAAAAAAACTCAAAATACAAGTATTATAATTTTTAATCATTATTATTAGTCACAGAAACAACCATAAACATAAAAAACTGTTATTCTATGTATCTGTGCTATTTTTTGCCTATGTGACACTTATATAAATTTTCTGCTCAGTCATGTTACCTAGGTTGTGGTGAAAAATGATGTGTCAACCTATGTTGAACAATTCTGACCCCGAGATATATTTATTAAAACATAGTCATTTGTTGTGTGTTGTATGCAGTAGACTACTTTTACGCTGGCAGGTAATGCAGGCCCGTTCCGAGAGCTTCCACTGCAAGTATATTTCAGACATATAGGAAACACTGAAGTTGGCAAAGATCTAGATATAGGATTACTAATTTGACCTATAGAAAAAACAGATCACAGCTACCTAGCAGGTATGTAGCAAGTGCTGATAGATATATACAGACAGACAGACAGATCGATAGAGATAGATATAGGTATAGGGTGGGCCAGTAGTAGGGTTACAGTTACTTTAAAAAATTATTATTATCAAGAAGGTGAACTCTTTGAGCACTTGAGAGATTAAATGTTCAATGTAAAATGTCTAATATGTAATTATAATCTATGTAAATAAAAGTCAAAATTTCTAATAAAGGAAAAATGTTTAAGTGTTAACTGTAACCCTACTTTTGGCCCACCCTGTATAATATATACATATACATATATATACACACACACCCCCACACACACACCCCCACACACACACCCCCAAAGGATTATTAGGAACACCATACTAATACAGTGTATGACCCCCTTCACCTTCAGAACTGCCTTAATTCTACGTGGCATTGATTCAACCAGGTGAAAGCATTCTTTAGAAACGTTGACCCATATTAATAGGACAGCATCTTGCAGTTGATGGAGATTTGTGGAATGCACATCCATGGCACGAAGCTCCCGTTCCACCACATCCCAAAGATGCTCTATTGGGTTAAGATCTGGTGACTGTGGGAGCCATTTTAGTACAGTGAACTCATTGTCATGTTCAAGAAACCAATTTGAAATGATTCGAGCTTTGTGACATGGTGCATTATCCTGCTGGAAGTAGCCATCAGAGGATGGGTACATGGTGGTCATAAAGGGATGGACATGGTCAGAAACCAGAATGCTCAGGTAGGCCGTGGCATTTAAACAATGCCAAATTGGCACTAAGGGGCCTAAAGTGTGCCAAGAAAAGATTCCCCACACCATTACACCACCAGCACCAGCCTGCACAGTGGTAACAAGGCATGATAGATCCATGTTCTCATTCTGTTTACACCAAATTCTGACTCTACCATTTGAATGTCTCATCAGAAATCGAGACTCATCACACCAGGCAACATTTTTCCAGTCTTGAACTGGACAATTTTGGTGAGCTCGTGCAAATTGTAGCCTCTTTTACCTATTTGTAGTGGAGATGGATGGTACCCGGTGGGGTCTTCTGCTGTTGTAGCCCATCCGCCTCAAGGTTGTGCGTGTTGTGGCTTTGCTGCATACCTCGGTTGTAACGAGTGGTTATTTCAGTCAAAGTTGCTCTTCTATCAGCTTGCATCAGTCGGCCCATTCTCCTCTGACCTCTAGCAGCAACAAGGCATTTTCGCCCACAGGACTGCCACATACTTAATGTTTTTCCCTGTTCACACTATTCTTTGTAAACCCTAGAAATGGTGTGATACGTGAAAATGCGCGAAAATCCCAGTTACTGAGCAGATTGTGAAATACTCAGACCGGCCCCTTCTGGCACCAACAACCATGCCACGCTCAGAATTGCTTAAATCACCTTTCTTTCCCATTCTGACATTCAATTTGGAGTTTAGGAGCTTGTCTTGACCAGGACCACACCCCTAAATGTATTGAAGCAAATGCCATGTGATTAGTTGATTAGATAATTGCATTAATGAGAAATTTATTAATTCCTAATAATCCTTTAGGTGAGTGTGTATATATACACACACATTATATAGTTTAACGTTATATATATGACATTAAAAGCTAAACAGGTCAGGTTTCATCATTAAATCTCACACAGCTGGTAGGTGTCTGAACAATCATTACCCAAATCTACACGTATGTATACCTCTGATTTTAACTACGAGTAATTGTAAAACATGCTGCTTTGTTCGGAAAGCTTTACGTCCATTTAGGGACGAGTCACAAGAACAGTTCGTTCCAGTCACGCCGACAGCTGTAGCACTTTAATGCTGCACCACTGTTTAGTGGCGATTAAACAGAACTATATATGTTTTTCATGAATTCAAAAGTTAGTCAGACAATCTTGTTATTTGAGTTTTGCCACCTTTATTTTTAGATAAATGAGTGCATGTCCATTCGGAATCCTTACTCGATCTAACAGCAATCCAAACCCTTCAGCAAACATTAATAATTAATATTCAACAATCCAGAAAAAAGAGAGAGAGAGAGAGAGAGAGAGAGAGAGAGGATATGGTGGAGCAGAGGTGCAAAAGGAAAAGGAGGGAAACAAACATGGAGAGCAAAAAAAAAAAAAGAGGCAACAGCACAGAATAAGAACATGGATGCATCAGAAAGCGAGAGCGAAGACAAAAGAGAACAGAGTGTACAAGACAAAAGCGATAAGACCCAAAATAAAAACAAAGACAGAAATTCAATATAACAATATGAAGCTGGGAGAGGTGAGAATGCAGAAATTAACAGCATGGTAAATATGGGGGAAAGTGGGAAAGCTTGTAGGTGAGCGTGACAGAGAGAGGGAGGGAGATGCAGCAGAACCACACACTTGGTGCTCCAGTAGGTGTCTATAAATAGCACTTCTAATCTCTGAAGCAAAAAAAAAAAAAAAAAAAGACAGAGAGAAGCTATTCTGCTTCTGCTGTAAACCAACCATAAGAAACAGGCATCACGAGAATGTGCAGGAATACTCTACGCCTCGGTCTGCATGCATGTTTCTCTTGTGATGTTACAGTAGCATCGATCGGAGTTTAGAGACGCAGTGACCATTTATGAGGCAAACAAATTTAGGCATTTTGTACATGGTTTGCAGGAGCACATGCACAAGAACTGGATTCATGAAGATCCTGTTCATTTGAAAAAACATGAGCTTCTGTAGAGATTTATTGGATTATGAGGACACCAACTGATATGAATTTACTGATGCTTAAAATCATAACTGGCATGGCATACAGCAACTTTACATACAGATTATATATAATATATAAATCTATCTTTATTTCTCTATACAATCCCCTGCTACACTAATGCACTTATCTGAGGGTTTCACTGGTGCTTGGATCAAATAAAGACAAAGTTTTCTCAGTATGCCGGAGCCATGATCGGACCGCCTGCTATGTTCCTGTAAGGTGCAAGTGGTGTTCGTGAATGATTGTGTATACAGTTCCCACACACAGACACGTCCCTTCTGTAAGATGGCGACGATTTTGCCTCTGATTTTGAAAGATTAGGCATTCAACTCGTCCACTCTGCAGTGGTCTCTGAGCCACCTCATCCTCTTTCATGGATGTGTGGCTTTCTTTCATACGTTTGCAACGTTCAAATATTTTACAGTCTCATCATCATGCTGTGCTTGAAGTCTTAAAATGTCAAACTTCTTTACACCTTAAATCACGAGAAATTTCATCACAAGTCCCGCTTTGACTTGAACGCCCTTGTATGCGAGTCAGTGTGTCATTACGGTACTTCCCTGGTACTCAGCACTTAAACATGAACATGCGAGTAAAAAGAAACTCAGCTCTACTAAACCATTCTTTTTGTTTTCACTTGCCATGGTCTGAAGAAAACTTTTATGCGCAATTTTATTTAATGGCAGAGAAATGCACTCAGTTACGTGCAAACCGCATTAAGACGTAACTGTGGATTCTCCCTCATCAATATCTGAGCAATGCTTCCTGCTAAACATGAGCCAGAATCACCGGCGTCTCTGACTCACTGCTCTATGTGGGAGGACCGCACCAAATAAAGCTGCACATTGTTACAGCTGACACCAAGCTCTCATGGCCAAATATCAGAGAAAATAGCAGTGTGCTTTTAAACCAGGAGGAAGACTGCAGCTAAAGCGATTTCAGAGGTTATTATTATTATTACTTATACATTTGCTTACTTTAAAAGCTGCTTACTTTTAAGGAAAATGCTCTTGGCATCGGAAAAGCCATTATTAAAACCTGTCCACTATTTTTAACAATCCCAACCAGTGTGTTCGCCATAACACAACATGTGGTATTAAATTGCACATGGGGGCATTTGTGCGTGCCAGTTATTCTGCATATGCATGTTGCAGGATAGAGAAAATAGACACTTGCTAATGCAAAACTACTTTGTTACAAAATACTGTATCAAAATACCATGCAGATATTTTACCAATAAATACAAGAACAGAAAAAAAAGCTTTTATGGAGAAAGAGCACTGAGGGGGTTAAATAATCCGTCACTTTTTGTTGAAATCGTGCTCCATGTGCTGCATGTACGTGTACTCAGTGTCTCGCTAGTGTGAACACAAGGGTCACTGCTATGCTTCTTGAGACAACGTGAACAAGTAAACTAGTAAAAAAGTCAGTAAACTAAGAAAATTCTGCACAAATGTGAATATTATTCAAGTTTCAAGGACACAGTTTGCTTGAAACCCTGAAACCCAACATGTTAACACAATCATTAATTTAAAAAAGAAGTTTAAACTTTGACAGTTTAAGTCAAGTGAATCTGTACCTGCCATATGAAGCTCTTTTATAACGCACTTTCTATTCCGTCATACATTAATCAGCATGCTTTTAAAAACTGACCACAATGAGACAGGGACTCGCCGTTTAGGCAAACAAGAAGAAATATGAGAAAATCAATTTTATCTAAATTATTCACCATGGTGGTGTTCGTACTTTCAACAAGTTGTAATTATCTGCCTTATGAATTTATCTGAGACGAGAGGCAGCGATTTTTCCCCCCTCATCTGAGGTTTTAACGGTTTATGTGGTTCTAACAAGCTCACAGAGACCTTAGGACAGTCATGGTTGGTTACAACCGTACCTACTGCACCTATACTGGAAACACAATTTGTGTTACATAAAGCTCAAAATACATGATCACATTCTCAAATGAAGCGCTTAAAAATTTATGAAATCACACCCAGCAGCGTAGACATTAGGTTTATGTCAGGTTCACAAACGCGTTGATTTTTCTATTGCCATTTGTAAAGGTCTCAGTGTTTGTAGGGCATGTTCTAGTAGAGCGTTTCTCTAGAAAGCAAATAGCTTTTGGGTATTGGAACAAAACATCAAACTGCAATTGATGCACAATATACCACAAGGGAAACGGGGGGCAAAGCGATACAACACACTGTATAGAAACATTCATCGGTAGGAATGACTGAACAGCAGGAAGACCACAGAACTACAGTTTAGTTCGTTCTCTTCAATGCTGAGGATAACATTTTACAGGAGAACAGTCATATACATACATGCTGTATATACAGAGTCACATTTCACACCTTGTTTTGTTTCATCACAAAAGCTCTATTCAATGAAATAAGCTACACTCCTAAGCATTTCTAAAACCATGTAAATGGTCTTTCAAAGTGTCTACTGGTGAAGAAATTCCTTCTGGCTTCTCATCTCCACAACTGTCTCACTTCCTCTTAATCAGTAAAACAATCCTTTCACAACACCTTTTATTTGCTGTTATCTCACTATGTGGTGTCATACAAACGAGCACAAAGACACGTTTTTACAGCTCGGTAATCGACAAAACTTTGTGACGTTGCCAGTCTCACAGTGACGGTAAGGTACTTAAATCTAAAGTCCATCCAAAACGTTTCTGAAAGCTACCAGACACGGGTCATTAATTAATTAAGTACAGTCTGGAAACTGATTCAGCAAAGTAGATTAGGAGACAAAACTTTGTCTTGGGACATAAATATGGTAACAGGGCTGATAATCACTGTCTGTATGGCCTGAAACACGCCATGTATGTAGCCCAATCCCAGACAAGGTTCATCCAATCACATGCCATTTACAGTATGTTGATTATTTAGAGTCTGACTATAGCCTGGGGGATATGGGTGAAAAGATAGGGATATTATTTATTATTATTTAAATCCTGTGTGGTCCGATTCGTGAAATACTAATATGTCTTATCTAAACAGAAGCCTACTACAAAACAAATGTCTAACCATGTTGACTTGTGCAATAAGTCGATTATTAACAGTCAAAATTAAAAGGTAACGTCTGTCGCCTTTTGTCGCTTAAGTTGATTTAACCAAATATCCCGAAGAATAAATTTTATGCACCCCTTCCTTTAAACCTTTTTAGCTGACATCCCTGTTCTAGACACAAAAATGATGAAATTAAGACTTTTAACCGTGCTACAGATATTGCTGTTAAATACATGGGGGTGTTCAAGTTATACCAGGACTTGTGATTACATTTTTTGTGAATGAAGGTGTAAAACTATTGACGTTTACACAAGATTTTGAGTGCAGTGATGAGACACTTGGCAGCAGTACAACATGTGAATGGTGCAAACTTTGTAAAGAAGTCCGTATGACTATCCCGGCCTGCAGTTCTTCCCGTGAAAACTCTGCTAGTAAAACGCTGAAAATCGACAGATGCTTGTCACTAACTTGCGGAAGAGATCGTATCTGTGCGTGAACTGTACACACAACCATTCACGAATGCCACTTGCACTTTACAGGAACTCGGCTGGGAGTTATTGCCACATCCCCTGTACAGTCTTGACCTCACTCTAAGCCATTTCCACATGTTTGGCCCATTACATTAAAGGAGTTCCTGGGAGGCCAGTGTTTCTGATGTGATGGAGGAAGTCTGATCATGACTCCAGTGTACTGAGAAAACTTTCTACCAAGCACTAGTAAGACACGAGGATAAGTGCATTAGCGGAGCAAGGGATTCGATAGAGAAATAAAGGGAGTTTTTAACTCTCATAACCGCGTTTTGATATTCTGCACAGGCGAAAGTCCTGCTGGACTTCACTGGAGTTGTGGTCTGAATAAAGAGCTGAATTAAGAGCTGCTGTTTTGCTTTGGTTTGTAACGTCACAGAAAATTCACAAGGTTTGTAAATGCGACCGAGACATCAGCCATGGTGTGTGAGGAAGGACGTGTTTCAGATCTGTCACCTGAGCGTACACTTGTCCTGGGAGTGATCATTCACTGGGTGTCAGGAGCGCTCATGAAAAACCACGAGCTCTCTTTCTCATCGTGGATGTGAAAAACCCATCACAGCACAAACACGCAGCGCTGAGAGCTAATAATAGTAGGTTAGCCTCCTCAGCTAGTCTGAATGAAAACGCTGCCCACCAATGAATGCCTATTGTCTTAATGACACTGTTCGTAAGGTATAGGTGAGGGGGAAAAAACGAAAAATAAACACCTCTACGCGAACGTTTACAGTCTATGTGCTTGAACATTTCTTTTAGCTGCGCCGTATTACGCTAGCGAGACTGCTAGCTAACTAATTAGCCTTTCGCCCAATATTGCTCGATGAGCCGGACGCCTGCTAGTTAACTAGCCAGCTAGCTGTAGCCAAGTTTGAACTGAGTAAAGGGTTCGTCAGCTAGCTAAGTTAAATTACTACAGCGTTACATAAGCGTCAATGCGATACACGAGCGTCACTGGGGATGAACTTGGATCAACTTACCGTGTATTCAAAGCAGCAAAGCACCAAACTCCTGCGTTATCTACTGAGCCCAGAGTCAACACGGGTTGATATTTAATAATATATAATGGATATATTAGCTAAGCTCTATCTGTTTTGCCTAGCGTTAGCGCTTTAATACTGGAGCATTAACTTATCGTTAGCTTGTTGTTGCAGCCTGCCTGAAATCCTAATCATAAAATGCCGGTGCAGGTGTTCCACTCAGTGAGCTTAAACGCCTTCGGCACTCGTGTGCATGCATCACTGGAGAGCAGCCTGCACTGTGTGTGTGTGTGTGTGTGTATATATGTGCGTGAGTGACTGCAGCTCCTGCACACCAGCTCGCTGTGGCCGACTCTCAACGGCCGCCTTTCCCTGTCTCTGTCCCGTTAGCTACACACGCCAGTCCACAGTTAGAGCCGCTATCCGCTATACCTAGCTTCATTTAGCTTAGCTTAGCCTCTGTCAGGTCAGGGACGCTGTCAGACGCGCTGCACGAAAAGAGCGCACTTTAACACCAATCCACCATCACCCCACATTTACACTTACAACTATATTAATAGAATGTCAACTAAAAAATGCACATGCGGCTGATGGTAAAGTGTACTAAAAATAATAAAACTGTAAGGGAAAATGATATAAAAATTAATTTGCAAAAAAGCTGCCTTCATACTTGTGCTTCATTTTACATGTGTATTGCCACTGTGGGCCGTATGGTGGCGTAGTGGCTAGCACTGTCGCCTTGCACCTCCAGGGTCAAGGATTATGTGTGCATGGAGTTTGCATGTTCTCTCCGTGCTTGGTGGGTTTCCTACAGGTATTCTGGTTTCCTCCAACAGTCCAAAGACAGGCAGGTTAAGCTAATTACATCCGTCCATCTAGAAACCTCCGTCGTCCAACTAGGGACCATCAAGGGCAGTGGTGACCATTGCTTCCATGACCGTGGTAGGGCCTCTGGTCAACATTCACACACTATGGGCAATTTGGGAATGCCAATTAGCCTAGTCTTTGGACTGTGGGAGAAAACCAGAGTACCCGGAGGAAACCCATCAAGTACAGCGAGAACATGTACACAGACCCCAAGGTGAGAATCAAACATGGACACTGGAGGTGCAAGGTGACAGTACTAACAACTAAGGCACCATGCCTTCAGATTAGGAAAACTGGTGTTCCCAAATTGCTTGTAGTATGTGGGGTAGGGGTAAGGTTGGAATCAGTGTATCAAGGGCCACCATGCACAGAAGTCTTCGAGAAATGGACTAGAACTGTTACATTCCTAGTATCAAGCTACTCCTGAACCAGAAGCAACATCAAAAGCGTCTTACCTGGGCTAAGGAGGAAAGAAACTGAATCACTTCTCAGTGGTCCAAGGCCCCCTTTTTAACTAAAAGTAAAGTTTGCATTTCATTTGAAAATCCTGGTTACAGAGTCTGGAGGAGGATTGTAGAGGCATAGAGTCCAATTTGTGTGAAATCCAGCGTGAAGTTCCCACATTTGAAGATTTGGGGTGCCATGCCATCTGCTGGTGTTGGTCCACTGTGTTTTAGTTCAAAGTTAATGCAGCCATTTACCAGGAGCGTTTAGAGCACTCCTCTCTCTGCTGACGGCTTTACAGAGATACAGTTTTCCTTTTCCACCGGGACATAGAAATTGCCCTCAGTGCCAAAACTACCACTAAATGTTTTTTCCGACCATTATATTAATGTGCTTGCCAAAAAACTCATGTGACCCAAAGCCCATGGAGAATTTATGAGGGTTATTGCCAAGCGGAACATGAGAAACACCCAACCCAATAATACAAAGGAGTAACCGGGTCTTCGATAACACCTCAGCAGTGTCACAGGCTTATCACCTCTATTCCATGCTCAGTTGATGCAGTCATTCATGCAAAAGTATGTCAGTGTATTCTCCCCCTTCCTGTTCACCTTATATACTTCTGGTACATACATCTCAGAGTCATGCCACATGAACTTTCTTCGGTCCAGGTCTGCCCAGCTACTGGTCTCTATTAGGCAGTGCATGTTGAAAATGTGAAGACATGCAAATACTGTACCTGGGGCTGGATGAGAAACTCTAGTGGACAGTGGAGTTTAACTATCTATAACAAGAATGGTCAGTTTTGGCTATTCTTCTTGCAGAGACCAGTCTTTTATAACATCTGTAAAAAGCCTCATCAGATGTTTTAACAGTAGGTCATTGCCAGTATACTCTTCCTTCCCGCCTTCCTGTTTGATCATGTCTGATCTGTCTGGATGTTTTTTTATTTGTTTATTTGTTATTCACACCATTCAGTGCAAACTCTAGAGTTGTGTGTGTTGTGGGTAAAAGTTCTATGAGAACAGCAGTTTGTTAAATATCTGACACGAATAATCATGTGGTGGTCAAAGTCCTGAGATCACATTATTTCCACATTCCGGGGTTTGATGTGAACATTAACTGAAACTCTAGACATGAAAGTTTATATAATAGCTTCATTCATGTATTTATTTATTTAGCTTGCGCTGTATTATGAATAGAAAATTATGACAATGGACTCATAGTTATACATTACTTTTTTAACACCTTAGTGAGTATCCAGAGAAGCTGTAGTAATATCTGCAATACTGTGCCAATTGACACATGATTTTTTGTTAAATATTATACCTTAGATTAAAAATCCATTCAGAATGCTATAACCTTTGGTTGAAGTTTTATGCATGAAGAAACATATGGCCCTTTTAACAGGTAACTGTAATAAAACTTTTGGCACTGTGTTCTGTCTTGGTATCTCTTTTAACTATGTTAAAGTGCTTTACTGGCTAAAATTATTTTAGAACATCGAAATACTCATCCACTAGATGTTCTATCGGACTATGGAGACAGCTGAGGTGATGCAATCTATTTCAATATTATCGGCACAGCTGCAAAACATAGTCAGACAACACTAGTTGGAGGGATTTTTGTTAGTTGTTTTTTTATACCATAAATATGGAAATATTTTCCTTTACTGGCAGAAAATAACATTTTGATGCTTGCTCTATGAAACAGTTTTATTTTTTATATTATTTTAACATCCCTCTGTATTATACAGAGCCATTTTGCTGACGTATTGCAAAATCCTTACATAATAAAATAAACCCATTTAAGACAAACAAAACTGTAAAAGGACAACACATCTCAAATATTATATGTGCCCTGCTCTATGCTAGATCAAGTTAAATTATAATATGGAAGGATTCTTATTCACTATTATCACATTTTACCTCAAGTTTATAAGACAGAGAAACATCTTACAAGTTTGTGTTAGTTCAATGCAGTGTCAGACAAAACCAAACCAAATAAGTAATGAAAGTATAGATTTTGCTTTGATCCTGTTTCTGCAATATGAGTTATAGGTAAAAATAAATAAATAAATAAATATATTATTTGAACCTAAACTTCTTTGGGCGGCACAGTGGTGTAGTGGTAAGAACTGGTACCTTGTACCTTCAGGGTCCGGGTTCGATTCCCGGCCAGGCTCGATTTCCGTCTCTGTGTGCATGGAGTTTGCACGTTCTTGGTGGATTTCCTTCCAAAGACCTGCAGATTAGGCTAACTGGCATTTCCAAATTACCCATAGTGTGTGTATGTGTGTGTGTGCCGTGTGATGGATTGGCATCCCGTCCAGGGTGTACCCTGACTCGTGCCCTAAGCCTTCTGGGTTAGGCTCCAGGCCCCCCGCGAATACAGGATAAAGCGGTATAGAAGAAAACTGAGTAAACTTCTTTGTACTTCTGTGTAGCTCCACCATGTGGTCTTTTTGTTTTGTATTTTTGCAGATATTCAAACTGATATACAATTGTAAAAATGTTCTTGACTACTTGAAAGACTTGAAATGTCTTTGATGAACTTTTTGGACATATAAACTCTTCTGTTTTATTATTCTAGTATACTTGTTTTTGTTGTTGTTGTTGTTGTTTTAGAAACAAGGCATTTATGCTTTGTCTCATTGTTGTGTGTTTACATTACATAAAATTTCTGTAGAATTTCTTTTCCCCTAAATAACTTATACTACTTCAGACCTAAACTCCTCATGCACTTTATAAGGCAGTCATAGAATTATCTTGTTGACGCCATCTGGTTGCTCTTCTATAGAGTTCATCAATTTCTGCACTGTAAAGCCTTGTTAGAATTTATATTGTCTATGGTTCTGTTTTGCTTTCAGCCCATCACCTACTAAAGGAGCACTTCATGAGTTCAGCTATAATGTATGTGTGAGAGCAAAAGGTTACCGCTAACCAATCAGCAACATTGAAGGGTTATGAGAAGCCTAGTAAAGACATAAATGATATATACTTGATTTAATTTTACAATGTGTACTTTTTGGTGTTTTACTTTTAATAAAGAGTCAGATTTTTAAATATTTATCAGAACTTTATTATTAGACTGTGCATGGTTGGTGGTCTTTTGGCTGCTTCTATCACATATCATTAAAAAAATGGTGTAAGTATAATCAGCTGATTCAGTTTTAATCACGTCTACTGTGTAGACTGTGATATCATTAATAGTAGAAGCATTTGGCTCCAAAGCCACATGACTAAATAGTCATTAAAATGACATCAGAACCTAGACATCACCCAGCTGGTTAACTTCCACTGATATGTTTGTAGGATAATTGTACTCTTAGTTGGAAGGTTCTTATGACCTTTGCGCCACAGTCAACAGTACACATATGAGGCCACCTGTAAAATCCAGATCTGCTTTTGTTCAGTCCAAGGTACAGGTTAACTCACTATGGCATCATGGTAGGATTCGAGTGTTTGTGTAAAGTTTTGCTAAAGTATTAGCGGAATGTACACTCTCACAATAAATATTATTAAACTGTAGCTTGACTTGTCACTACACCGATAAGAAATTTCGACCCTGGCTATTTACTTGAAACACACTATGGTATATCTACACTCTTGGAAAAAGGTACAGTTTTATATTAATGAAGGTGCAAACCATTGTCACCGGGGCAGTATCTTTCGAGGGCACATAACTGTTTCTTAATATAGAGAAACAAATTTACCTTTTGTTTTAAAACTTGCTGGTACATTATTGTACCTTAATTAAAGGTACAAATCTTGTCCTTGACGGTACCACCCCAGTGACAAGCCATTTTGTACCTTAATGGTGTCTAATAGGTTCCTTTGGGAACTATATAAAAAAAGTCATTTTCCTATTGAATAAGACATTCAGTCAATTTATTATCAGTGACTATGAAAATGTATCAAATACATATGTTTAAACACTGCCTTAGATTACAGTCAAATATTCTGTAAAAATACATCTTTCAGACAAACAAATATTTATGCTAAACAAAACACTTCTATGACCTGAAAAACCATTCACAAAATACAATCACACTAAAATTGTACAGTATATAAAATACAATTTTCCATCTACAATATAACTTTTCACAAACTGTTCACAATACAACGTACTATACTGTAAAGAGATGAGCAAAGACCTGGTGACAATACATACATGGAAAACTCTTAAACGACTGCAGCGACTTTGGCAAATCACAGCTGTTGCTATTCCCAGCTAAAAGATATCGTGGGCAGTGGATAGGAAATGCTACATGCACAATATACTTAATATTATGGTCAAGAATTGCTTTACATTAATTAGAATGGGTGCAAATGGCTTACATCACTGGATGAAAAGCTAAATAAGGTAATTTAATAAATCGCTTAGGGGTCTGCAGGTGTTTTGAGGCCCTGAAGAAGTTCTGAAATGTCCTGACATTTGTTTATTTTTCAGTTACTTATAAACATATAAATGACTAAAGTCTATTACACTATATTCAGCACAAACTGGGCTACAATAATATGTGAGCAGCATGTACGTACAAGTTTGTATTTTGGAGAAAATGACAGTTATGCGAGGTTATTTAAAACAGAAAAAAAAAAAAAAGAAGTCACTGAAATAAGGCCACAAATCACATTCATAACATTTGTGTACAAGACATTTGTCATACCTAGCATTTCCATGGTGCTTTTTCTTTTTGCTTCTTACCCTGCACTGCTTCACAACACACACAGACCCTCAACATTTCTGTCACCCGAGGTCAGTCCATGTGCTGGTTGTATGCAGTCGCAGGTGCAGACAGATACTTTGGATGGATTGTGTGTCCATCCACTTTAGAAATACAAGAGATCTATCCCGAATCCAGACCCCAGTTTTCCAGGTCCCGGGTCCCATGCGGGCAGGAATCACATAGTGTCATCATCAGTCTGTATTTTCCATGATACAATGATAGGCTTTCTGTATCTTGCCTGCTTGCTTGCATTTGCTTTCTATGAAACAGGTGGCTAATAATTTTCACTGTCACAAAAATTTGAAATTTTTTGGATTTTTTATTTATTTAAAAACAACAACAACAACAACATGAGCATGATAACACAATAAAATAAACGATGTATATCATAATCATAATCATCATCAATCACTAATGACCATGCATAAAGAAAGCACAAGCTTTTGTGAAGTAATACAACAACTTATACATTTTTTTTTAATATGTATATCAAGAAAATCTGTAAGCTACATAAGGCAGTATTTTAGGCACCTGGGGCAAAAGTGTTTGTGCTAAATAACATTACAGATAGCTGTGTCATAAGCTAACCAAAGACTAAACCAATAGCTACCACAAGCTAAATCTATCCAAAACAGGGTGAAATACATTAAAACATTTACACCACAACTGATATTCTTAAACATCTGTAATCTACATAAGACATTAGCTTACCAACCGTGAGCTAACATGTTTGTGCTAAGCTACATAAGGCAGTATCCCAGCATGATAAGCACTGTTATCTACAGTACATGCTACCCTAAACTATGTAAGTGACTTTAAAGAATAATGTTTCATATAAGCTGGCTAAAGGTAGCAAAAACAAGGAAAAATAATTTAATATCAGTTTTATATATTATCATAATAAGGATTATATTAGATCTACCCATATAAATAATAATAATAATAATAAAAAGAAGAAGAACCCATGGTAAGTTGCTGGATTCTTCTCCTCCTTTCTCTGTTGGAATCTCAGTGTTGTTCTGAGAAGAAGCTAAACTCCTCCTACTGTCCAGAACATTCTGTACCCATTATGTCAGAACAATTATGTACCTTCAATCCAGTTATAGGGTAAAAATTTTGTCATCAGAGGTCTTTTCCATACCATAAAGTGTATATTTGTCAAAGAGGTGAAAAAAAAAAACTGTGCTTCAAGAAACATTATTTTTACCACTGTGTACCTTTTTTTCTGAGAGTATACCATCATGTGTACTTTGATACAGCAGTCCTACCATGTACTGCAGTATGGTACTATGAACATGTCAGTATTCTGTCAAAATATGTTATACATGTTTATGTATCATAATGTTATTATTTATGTACAGCCCCAATTCCCAAAAAAGGGGACAGTATGAAAATTTAAAATAAAAACAAAAAGTAGTCATTTCTAAAATCTCTTCACATTATACTTTATTGAAAACTCTACAAGAACTTATTATTTGATTATTTACCACATAAATATAATTATTGAATATATGCACTCATTTCAAATTTGGTAGTTGCAACATCCACCAAGAAAAGATGAGACAGGACAATTTAAGACTAATAACAATGTGACAGGTATAAATTACAAGGAGATGAAAAACAAGTGTAACCCAATTCTGTTATAGTACACAAGGAATTTCAAAGACAGGCCTAGTCCTTCTAGAGTAAGGATTGCAGGGGGGGGGGGGGCTTGCTGATTTGCTAACAGATGAACCAGCAAATACTCCAAAACTTTCAGAATAACATTCCCCAATGTTAGTACATAGATTATCAAGAAATTCAAGGAAACCTGTCAAATCTCAATGAGTAAAGGGAAGGGCCAAAAACCACTTCTGTATATTATTGATCTCTGTGATTACTGTCTTAAAACTATCATGCTTCTGTCCTGTATATCACAATGTCGGAACACTTTGGTAAACCTTTGTCCCTTAACACTATTTGTCGTTGCATTGACAAATGAAAATTAAGGCTTAACAAAGCCATACATCAACACTGTCCAGCAGTGTCAAGGACTTCTCTGGGCTCTATCTCATCCGAGATGGACAGTGGAACACTGGAAACATGGAAATGAGTCAACATTTCAAATAGTTTTTTGGAAAGAACAGCTGTCATGTTCTCTGGGTCAAAGAGGAGGACGACCATCCAAGCTGTTATCAGCATCAGGTTCAAAATCCAGCATCAGTCATGGTATGGGGGGGTGTGCCAGTGCCTGTGGCATGGATAAATTGCACATCAGCGACGGCACCATTAATGCAGAAAAATATGTAATTTTTGAAGCATCTTTTTCAGAGACATCTCTGTGTTTTCCAGCAGGACAATGGAAAACCACATTTTGCACAGATTACAAATGCATGGCTAATAAACAAAGGGTTTTTCTAGACTGGCCTGCTTGTGTCGAATCAAGAATGTGTAGTGCATTATGAATATGGCAATAAAGACTAATTGAGCAGCTGAAGACCTGCATAATGGAGTGACCAACTGGTGTGGTCTGAAGTACTGCCGTAATAATATGGTATATTATTATGTCGAACTAGGGTAAACTATGGTACATACAATAAAATTCTTATGGTTAGGTAGATATAGTTATCTTTGCACATTTGATATGTATCTTTCACCTGGAAAGATGAATATAATTATTTAATATGCTTAAATATAGAATGATTGATTGCACATATTGAAAATGTGTACTGTTAAGGTTCACTACATGCATATTGTGGGTATCACAGTAGCCTCAAGGACAATTACAGTTTAATCCTTTTTTTTTTTTTTTAAATATATATATATATACGCCCACACACACACACACAGTATTGTGCAGTCTTTCTTTAATCTTATTCTCATGTCAAGACTGACATGCTGAGACACACTGATTTTGTGTTATCTATAGAAACTGGAATATGGATTGGATTTAAATTAAATCTCTCTCTCTCTCTCTCTCTCTCTCTCTCTCTCTCTCTCTCATATTTCTGCTCTGATGAAACATAGAGAGGGGGTTGCTCAGTGGATGCCCTGTGCACTTTTCCTGAAAATGTTTGTTTGCCTCAAAACTTATCTTGCAGGTACACAAAGTCATTTGGGTCGTCGCATTAAAAGTCACGTCGAAGTTATTTTGGGGGTAGCAGAGAGAGTTCCCACTGTGTCAGGTGACATGATGGGGGTCCTCTGTTCTTCTGACCAGCTTCAGTGTAAAATGTAAAGTGTAACATGTCTCATGCATTTTATTGATTAACTGCTGTGCTGTGATACTGAAGTTTATTTTTAGAGGATAAATAACGGCGCACGTAGGACACGTGACTGCGACCTGCGGCTCTCTGTCCTAGATTTGTTGTACCTCCAGGGTCCCGCCGCTAGGCGGCGCGAGGCTTCGTGGAAAATCGGGCTAATATTAGTTTTGAGACCGCTAATCCGTTCATTACGCTTTTCGAAGTCGAACAGCACGAGACGTATATACGTACTTTTAGCTGTGCAACACTTTGTTCTCACTTTAACCTCAGTTTCAACAGCAAATAATCCATGTAAAAATAGCTCCCTCTGTTCCCGACCCTGAAAACCTTTAGATCAGGTCTAGTCTTTCCCATGGAGGTGAACAGCCGATTGCATGATATTTACAACACGTGCTTCCGCATGCTTTCCTGAGGCTGACTGTTTGGTTTGGATGTGTGGCAGGATGGAGGTCACTGGGACAAAGATCATGAGCTCCGGACTTAGCTCTCTCTTACACACACACACACACACACACGCACAGCAGTGATGCGCAAATTAAAGGCCAGTATGGATGCCTTCTACAAGGTATCCCCAAAAGTTTTTAATGCATAGGGCAATCTTCCAAAAATGTCTCATATTTATTGTTTAAGTATGCCTCTACTAGGAAAAGATACAGCCCAAAGATCATTTAAAGAAACACGAAAGGAAGTGTGGATGTATGCATAACACCAGAACACGAGTTCAACAACAGTATCAGAGATGGTGTGTGTGTGTGCGTGTGCGTGTTTACCAATAAATTTTAAATGAAGTTTACACTTTGCTACATAGTGTCCATTGCCTTTATGTACTGAGACTTTCTGGGTAACTGTAATGTGTCTGTAGCTCACGGCACGTGCTGTGTCCCCTCTATTTGCTTTCTTGTACTCATAGACTGTAGTATTGATAATTTACTGCAGTAACAGGGCATGTCTCTCTCTCTCTCTCTCAGTGTGTGTGTGTACGTGTTTGTGTGTGTGTGTGCGTGCGTGCGTGCTTGTTCGAGCGTCCTGACTCGTTCATTGGTGCTCTCACTGGACGTGTCATAACTTTTGGTGGATTACCCCAGTTTTGTTCTGCCTCTGCTCCAAACCGGCGCAGTCAGCCGCGCGCCACGGTCACCTCTCAGATACAGCATCACCGCCTCTTGCGCTTACTTGACTTTCGAAAAATCTCCTTTACTGTGACTGCTTAAGCACCTGCATGCACAAGTACTCTAAAATGTGTTCAGCTTCGGCACCAGCCTCCATGTTCTACCCCGCCGTCTGCGCGTACCTGTGCGGTGACGGGTGGCGCGGGATCGTTCTGCTCGTGCTCCTGAGCGCGCTCGTACCCGAAGGCCTGGGAGCGGTGACCGGCTGCACGACGTGCGGCGCTCAGCACATGGACAAGGGCTCGGAGGAGCAGTTCCTCATCGAACTGGCCAAGAAGCAGATTCTGAGTAAACTTCACCTGCGCGAGAGACCCAACATCACGCAGGCGCTGCCGCGCGCGGCGCTCGCCACTGCCCTGCGCAAGCTGCACGCGGGACGCGTCAGAGCAGACGGCACCGTGGAGCTGGAGAGCAACCTGGCGCGCGCACAGCACACAGAGCAGGCGTACGAGATCGTCAGTTTTGCAAACACAGGTAAGGAGCTTAGTTCAGTTTAGGTTCAGAGCAGACTTTATCAACCATAATATTGTTCAAATATTGTTTCAGCAATATTTGTTGAAAGTTTTTTTATTTTTTTTTTACTTTCACAAAATTGCTTTCCCTTCTTTCCAGTCAATGAACGCACAGAATTGTGTAATGTAAATGGCCGTCTGTATGGACATACAGTCATTTAGAGTCTTTTTGACTATATGTGGCCTATATGAAGGTACAGTAGTTAAACTCTTGTCTAATACAGTTGTGCAAGTTACTTTAAGTATTTTTTAAAAATATAGTCCATTGTTTGGAGTCATTCTGCCAGGAAAACACTAAGCTTTAGGGTTCTACACAGAGCCTTTAAGCTTACAGCCTTTATTTGAAGAGTGCACAATGATGCAATCTAATCACCTGCTATTTTGGTGTCAGCTTTAACTATTATCAACTTTGACCCAAAAACGTGTCGTGGATGCGAAACTACAGTTACAATTTGCTTTACCAGTTCTTAATTAATAAACGCTTTTAAAATAACTGCTGGCGTAGGATAATGAAGATGACTTCTATTTGAGAAAAATCACTAAAGAGTCTACACTAAAGAGCAAAACCTACAAAGTTGCATTGACTTTATGTCAGTTTGCAGTGTTCATGTAACAACATGAGCGTGTTGAGATCTTGATCAAAGTAGGAGGGTGTTTCAGAGGACAACTCTGAGCATGGAGGACAACTGCCCTGCACATTGTAGTGCTTTCTCAGCATACCTGATTTAACTAATTAACTATTTAACTGCCTTTTCTTATTTTATGCAGGGCAGGTGTCCTCCAGGAATCAGGTTGAGAAACCATGTGATGTAATATTTGGGGGGTTGAACTGACTCCGGCAGGAGGGGGGGCGGGGGACGGGTGGTGGTGTTACGCCTATGACTAAATGGTCCTGCTTTTGATTTTATTTTATTTTAAAAACTTAAATGTACACACTGCATACATTTCTTATTCCCTAATACATTTTACTCCTTCTCTTTGCCACATTTCTATTAAAATCCAGACATTTCTTGTTGTTCTACTCTTGTACCCATTTCTCTTACATTTTCTTTAAAAACTTTCCCTTTCTTTCCAGATGATGTCGAGTTCAACAGTATCAGCTCCATCTTGTCCTTCCAGTTTCAGCAGGAGCAGGGGCAAAGCATTCAGGTGCTGCAGTCATCCCTATGGGTTTATGTACGCCCCGCCAACAGTCCCCTCCCAGCTGGCCGTGTCGCTGCCCAGGTGTACCTGTCAGACTCAAGCAGTGGCAATCGCACCCTCCTGCTCCAACGCAGCATTGAGGTAGCACGTGGTGGATGGCAGACCTTTCCCATCACCCGTACTGTTCAGGCCTTCTTAGATGGTGGCCAGCAACACTTACAGCTTGAAGTACACTGTGAAGTGGGAGGACAAAACTTGTGCAGCCAAAGAGGTATCGACGCATCCCAGAGGGCCTACCTGGTGGCGCAGGTGCAGCTCCGTGATGACGACAACAAACACACAGTCAGCAAGCGCTCTCTGAGCTGCGGTGATGATGTCAGTGTTTGCTGCAAAAAGGACTTCTACATCAAGTTCCAGGATATCCAGTGGCAGGACTGGATCATTGCACCTGAGGGGTACCATATGAACTATTGTATGGGCCAGTGCCCACAGCACCTGGCCGGCTCACCAGGCATCGCTTCATCCTTCCATGCCACAGTGTTTAGCCAGCTGAAGGCCAATGGCATTCACACGGCTGTCTCATCCTGCTGTGTTCCCATCCAGAGACGTCCCCTCTCCATGGTATATTTTAACTCGCAACACAGCATTGTAAAGACTGATGTGCCTGACATGATTGTGGAGTCCTGTGGGTGCACATAAACAAACAGGGAGTGTTAGAACCCAGTTCATGTTGCAGCATGGCACTTTTATCATTAAGGTTTCTGAGATATTGTTTGAGATTGTAAATACACGTTCAAATTCCCAGGGAAACTTTATATGCACTAATAGTATAAAGCAATCCAGCATAACAGAGTTTTTAACCTTTAGTAAATTTTCTTTACCCCCTCAAGATCAAGATGTGTTATAAAACCAAGCTATTTATAACATAAATATATAAATGCAGTACTGCTGAACTGACACCTATACTGCAATTATTGAGAGGCTCCAAGTCTTTTCACTGTACTGTTTGATTAATTTTCACCTGAGGTTACTGGCCTGACCTCTGCCTGGTTACCCAATGAGGTGGGTAAACATTTAATTATTGCCTCATGCTGAATTGAAGGTCTAAAAAGACGTGATGGTAAATGTGCCACATTGATGTCTGCTTGCTGTTGGATTGTAAGGCTTAGATATAAATTAGATTATGTCTAAATCTTCATATCCAGTTTTACCAAAGTTCTCAATGCTTTTAGGTACTGTTATGGTTACATTAACATGAGCAAATGGTGTGTGTGTGTGTGTGTGTGTGTGTGTGTGTGTGTGTGTGTGTGTGTGTGTGTGTGTGTGTGCGCGTGTGTTTCTGTTTTGCCTGTGTGCATGAGATGTTTTATTCAAGTATATTAACTTAAGACCTTTTCTTTAGACGTGTTACTTTTGTTTAGACATTGTTTAGATCTTTAGATTCTGTTTGTTTTTTTTGCAAACATTTTAAATGTATGCTACAATCTAATGCAAAACCTTTTCACCAACCCTGAAAGAAAAAGAGATACTTTCCCCAAGATTTGCATAAAAGTTGTGTTTTTATTGATTTTTAAAGCACTTCCTGTACCCAAGCATATTAGCACGGTGATGTTTCAGGCTTGTGGCATCATCATTTGCTTCATATTCCATGTTTACTTCTCTTGATTTCACCATCAGGGCCACAGAGAAAGAACAAAGTCTTTCTAATAGCAGGTTATATAACGTCTACCAAACTTTCATGTTTAAACTAAACACATATATGATTTCCAGGAAAACTTTTTTTTTTCATGTTCAAAGCTGCACTTTATTTGTCAAAATTGAATAATTTACCTGCTCAGTTTTAAATGCTTTATGTTGTTCTTTTGCAAACATTTGTGTGTGTATACTATTTTGTTTTTCCATTTCATTTAGTATTGGTAAATACACAGTAACTTATATCTAGATGGCAATACTGTAAGTTAAGTTCTCAAAAATGTCATTCATTTTTAATATAATTTATATAATTTTGTAACAATGCGCTATTTTCTTAAAATATTATATTTTCAAATTCTTGTACTCTGTAGTGTAATTTTATTGATTGTTTTTCTATTTCAAATGAATAAATATTTTACCTATTAAAGCAAATCATTCATCAGAGTTTTTCTTTTTAGAGACATTTTACATCCTATAGACCATAGACATTTAATCAGAGAAAGTATAGCTAGGTTAGAAAATGGGTCACATGCATGTTTTTAGGTTACAAAACACTATAATGCATATCAATATTTAAATGATAAAATATTTTCATAAAATATTATTGATTGCCTGGTTTGTATCTATATATATGCTCCGTTATTGATTTTTAAGCACTTAAAATCAATAGTGTCTGAAAGGCAAAGAGTGTGTTTGCTTGGGCAAACACCTGAATTAGTTTTTCTATGGACCGTCTATATTTGCCAAGTAAACAGTCATCTTTTTTTAAGACCCAACTGCACTGTTAAATTTATTGATATCCTTAAGAAAATATTTCTGATCATAATGTACTTAGCAATACACATGGCCTCTGATACAAGAGCCATTGGATGATAATTGAAGAGGTTTTATATGTCCTGTTCCCTTTTAAAGTTTAACAAATTTTGTAATCTGTATTCAGAATTATGAAACTCTGGTGACTGTACAAACAAAGACAAATCAGGGTCTAAAGACAACATAGAACAACTGGACACAAGTCAAGAAACATGCCAGTGACAGGACGGGGCAGAGACAAACCCAGAATGAGAACATATGCACATGGCCATAAAGAATGACATGGCGCAGCGGTAATGAGATATCCAGAGATATAAGTTTGAATCCCAGGTGATGCTGTAGCCTCCTGCAGCCAGGGAACCTAGAGAAAGCTGATTGACAGCTGGTTGAGCTCTCTTCAGGGGAAAGGGATAGGTGGCACTCGAGCACCCCACATCACTCTCAATACTAGAAATTCACCACATCATTCTCGGCGCTTTCTGTATGCTCACACAAGCGGGCAGTGCAACGTCATGCTCAATATGATCATAAGATGGAGCAGTGATGTCCCTTCCAGGGTGGAGTGATGATGTCGTTGAATGAAAGCAGCTTTCAAATGATCAACTATTGAATTACTGAAGTATTAAAAAAGGAGTGTGGCCTCAGTCCTAACTAAAAGCAGTCGGAGGGGCAGTGTAGCTATGACAAGCAGTTTGTCTACTGAATCAAATGTAAAGTGTTTCATGCATATGGGTAAAGATTTGTGAACACCCACATGGCCCAAAGAGACCCGTTGGAAATGACTGTCAATTGTAAGAGCTTTACTCGGGAAGCACCACAGACACAAGGTGAGGTCTTTACCAAAAAAGGGTATTTTAGTAAATAATGAAGGACATTTTACCAGAGGAATAGGGAATTAGAGAGAGGAAACGTAAGAAATGCAGTGAGGAGAATGAGTGGGGGTGTTCAAGTATGGGTTAGAAGCAGGGTTCAGTGGTCATGATGGCATGACGGTGATGAGCTGTGGCAGGCATGAAACAGAGACAGCAATTGCAAGCTGGTTGGCAGCATGTGCGCGTTAAAGGCCAAAGAGCCAATCACAGTTCGATGGCAGTGGCAGCAGGCCAGAATCGAAAGCGAAAGAGACAACGTGACAGTCACAGTCCGATAGTGGCGATGGCAAGAAGCTAATTCACAGCAGCCAATCATCAGTAGCAGCAGTGGCAAATTTGGAATCTGAATCGAGGAAGTCGATGTGGTGGTCACAGTCCGGTAGTGGTGGCAGAAGGAAGGAATTAACTCATAGTTGCGAATCATTGGCAGTGGCGGCAACAAATCTGGAATCTAAAGCAAGAGAGCGACGTGGCTGTTGCAGTCTGGAAGCGGTGGCAGCAAGCTGGAATTGAGGATGGTAGCTAATCTTCGGTGGTGGTGGCAAATCTGGAATCTTATTTAAGGAAGCCAATTTTGCAGTACCATAGTGGCGGTGGCAGGCCAGACCTGAGACATAGTAGCTACAGAAAACTGAAGCAATAATGCCAACATGGCTGCCGTAGTCCTGTGGCTATGGTGGCAGACCAGAACTGGAATGACATCATAATGGTGGCTCAGTCTATGTAAATGGACTGGCAGCGAACACAGTCTATCAGCGGATAGCCTTTGGCAAGGTGACCAGCGGTGAACGTCTCCAATGTTAAAGCCTGAAAGAGCACGCAAACACAATGTGACCTCATAACGTGCCATCTCTAGCTCAGATCTAGCTGATTTCTCTTGAACTCCGAACTGATTTTCATGTCTCTAGCACCGATCTCTTATATTCCTGTGAGTAAAGAGTGAAAAATTGGGGCCCTTACCCATCACTGGAGAATTAATGACACACTGCATAAGAGTTTGACCTGGTGACATGGAGGAAGAACACATACAGTCTGAAGAGCTTTATGTTTATGCTTCTGGCAAGCCATTGTTCAATATTGCTGAGTGAAGAACGGTTTGACCATAAGTTGACCATCACCATGCCTGCAACATCTGCCAGCATTGCAGCAGGGGGGTTGGCATATACCAGACATACACCTGGTACCCAAAATTTTTCATTTCTGGTAGATATTTACAGGAATCTGGCACAGAGGCAATGCAGCTCCTCATTCAAAATTTACAAATGGTGTAATTCCAGAAGAAAGAAACCTTAGTTTGTGGAGGCATTGTAATGATTTTGCTAGTCCTAACCATTGCCTATGGATTGATCCCCCAGGCACAGATACCAGAAGGTCTTGAAGTAATCAGGGACTTTATGCTTGGTTATATGACAGCTTCCACCTGAAAATCATCACTGGAGGTATACAGTTGAGGTATACAATGGCCGTGCTTGGAAGCATAACTGACTATATTTCTGTATACACTGCCCGGCCAAAAAAAAAAAAAAAAAAAGTCACCACTTAGATTTAACTAAATAAATAGGTAAGAGCCTTCCACTGGAAAATTACTGGAGTGATTATGCTTCAGCTGTCAACTCTAATTGATGGAGTGAGTAGCTACCTACAGAGTAGCTACCTATTTCTTCAACAACCATGTCAGAGGATGTATCTTATGGTTGTGGCAAAGATGATTTGGCCTGCATTAAGACAAGAAAACAAAATGGATATTGCTGAAACTACTAAAAATTTAAGAACTGTAAAATGCATTATTAAACCCTGAAAAGATAGTGGTGAACCATCATCTTCAAGGATGTAATGTTGTCAGAAAATCATCCTGAATGACTGTGATGGAAAACTTTAACGCTTAGTGAAATCAAAACAGTAGAACTCATGTCATGTTTAATAATGAAGTTAAGAGCCTTTCTACAATCACAACTTGAAAATAACTCTTTGGGATTGGGATTAACAGCTGTGTAGCCTTAAGAAAATCTCTTTTCAGTGAGGCTAATCAGAAAAATGCTTCAATTTGCTATGGAGCATGGACTGTGGAGATTGAAAGAAGGTCATATGGTCTGATGAGTCCAGATTTACTCCTGTCCCAGAGTGATGCCATATCAGGGTAAGAATAGAGGTTGACAAAGTGGTGAAGTCATGATGCCAACCATACAAGCATGTGAGGTCAGTGTTATGACCTGGATTTGCTTCTGTTGGTTAGTAGGTGTAGGTTTAGCAATGTTATGTGTTTGAAAGATGTGTATGACCTGAATATACTGGATGACTAGATTTTTCCCTTCAATGGATTTTTTTCTTCCCTGAAGGCACAAGCATATTCCAAGATGATGATGCCAGGATTCATCAGGCTCAAATAGTGAAAGAGGGGTTCAGAGAGCATGAGACATCATTTTCCCACATGGATTGGTCACTACAGAGTCCAGATCTTAACCCCATTGAGAATGGGGTGTGCTGAAGAAGAGTTTACACAGGAGTCCAACCCTCCCATCATCAGTACAAGATGGACTGAAATAAAAGCTTGTCCAACAAAAATATTAATATATGTGGCATTCGTTTTGGCCACACAAAGTATTCCATGTAGTCTATCACCCTGTGGGTGAAGCGAATGCAGTAGTTCAACTGAACTGCCATAACTGCATGTCTCTTCAGGACTGCATAAACTGTCTGACTGTGCGGACTATGTCAGCATCTTCGATCTGGAGAATTCAGGTGGCCAACAATACAAGAGCAACAATAATGGATTAAATGTTATCAAAAAGGTAATTGACAGAGTAAGCAGCAATTTCTGCTTTCACATCAGTGATGGTCTAATTCTGTTCATCACTGATATGGCACAAAGTCAAACGAATTTGTTGTTGAATTACAAAGCCCTGGTAACAACAGTAGAGTGTGAAGAGGAAGGCCAGTCAGTACCTGAATAAAGAGGCAGCAGCAGTGACCAGACCAAGTACATGCTACTTTTTAGCAGCTCAAGCGATGAAGATTTGTCAAACAGCACAGGGAGTTCAGTTACCCAAAAGAGTCAAGGCTGGTACTGAGGTGAGATTATAAAGAAAGAGGAGGGAACATACAATGGTAGCCTAGTCTGATTTCCAACAGCTCTACACAAACCTGGTGGTTCTACTGGCTACTGTAAGAGCTAGGCTTGTGAGGGGCAACAAGAAAAGGTGCAGACCTGCATGTATGCACAAGCCTTTAAGACAGCAAGATGTAATGTATAGTATAGTAAATAATAATGTACAATGCTATGGTAAGTTAGCATGTTGGTATGGTAACATGTACAGTACAGTAAATTGCGAATGTCAATAAGAATGCACAGACAGCAGATTGTTCATTCACCTGAGTAATAGGTACATTAATGTACAAAAAAGGAATATATTTGAGATTACAAAATGGGAATTTTGTATATGGAGTAAACTATTGTGCTTTTTCGCATTTCTGTCTTGATTTGCTGGCATGTTGTGTCAAGTGGCATGGTTTGTCAACCTCACTCGAGTATTAGTTAATGACTAAGCGCTGTATACCCCAGCCTGTACCTCGTTTGTGAGTACACTTTAACAGTGTAATTCCATTTATCATTGTGTAGCCAAACGGTGGAGGATAGAGGGATGCTTATTCTGAGGTAAAAACTATGTATAATAGATGCATACTTGCCTCAGAACTCTCCTCATGATAGACTTGCTGTCCAGTCCATAGGCATCTCGCACAGTGTCCTAAAGGATGTAAAGAAATTTCGCTTAGGATGGTGCAGTTTCACATATTTCATTGACCTCATTCATTATTTTATTTGTGAAAATAACATTTCTAGTTTATCTATATTTACTGGTCCAACTTTGCTGTAATGTGACATCATCATTACTCTCTGATAATACAATTTGCATCTGTAGACTGTAAATGTTTTTCCTTGTCTTGTCTTGGTCTTAACACGTCTTAGTAGGGGATTGTCTACAACATTGTCCCTGTCTTTATTCAACAGCTGGTTATTTTCTGGAAGCAAAGTCAATTGTGGATTATATAAGAGTTACTTCCACCCTAAAACCATCAAGGAACTTGATGTTCTTCACCCACTGCCTTTGCCAACTGGTATCACTGGTTTATTAGAAGCTTTATCAACACTGCTGTACTCCATACCACAAAGTTTCAGCCATGTGCTTTTCTCTTGAAAAAGTTTCAGGTGGTACAATTAGGAAAAAGTACTACAGCAGTTGGAAGTATTTCCATTTCCCAAAGCATAACAGAACATCACTCAGCAGGCTTTGTGGAAGCTTCGTGAAATCTTGATTGTAGGAACTAAATTGTTTATAGTTTATAAGCTGTGGGTCAACAACTAGTTGAGGTTTAAGTTGGGACTACACCCTGGATGGTACAACAAATCCATTGCTGTCTAACTGTAATTCAAGTAGATCCAATACGCAGTACATTTTGATAGGTATGGAGAACGTGCACATGCATTTCATTCTGTCTCTTTTTTTTTTTCTTTTTTTTGCATGAGAGTGAAGGTTTGCATCTGTGTTAAGAAACATCCAAAAGCAGAGTGTTAAAGTATTTGCAACCAGGAAGGCACTGATATGTGTGGTTAATATTAAGAGGTGTGTAATCCAAGGAAACCTAGTGACTCACTGAAATACTGACACACTAACCCACAGACCCACAACTCTAATCCCACACATGCGTCCTCACAAACAGATAATCTTCCATCCTGTTAATCCTCACACAGTGTACTCCCCTTAAAGGTTTCTTACATGACACACTGAGCTACATATAGTCTCATTAGTCAGGAACAAACTGGTAAAAAGGCACACGTAGGAGCTTTTGTGCACCTAAAAACATTTTTTAAGTTTTTGTAGCAAAAGGTGAAGTAATGCATGTTTAAAGATTTGCTACCACAATAGTTGGAGCCCATTGGAGCTACAGTCAGCGTGATCTTATATCATGTGATCTTACCTCTCTTACTCTACACCTGTAGGTTATGTAATAGCAGACCCATAACACTAAAACACTGTTAGGAATAATGGAAAAACATTTTTCACAATTTAATAAACATTGCTACACCCCATCATGGTAATGATATTCACTAAGGGTAATGACCATTTACAGCAAACATAATGCTCCCTGCCAGGAATGTTTAGAGGAAAATTGAGCTCAACATGTTGACTTGGTCACCAAGATCCCCAGATCTCAAGCTGATTAAACATCCGTGGGATGTGCCGGACAAACTATTCTAATTCTACAGGACTTAAAGGATCTGCTGCTAATGACCAGATACCAGGGCACACCTTCAGAGATCTGGTGTAGCCCATGCCTTTATGGGTCAGAGTTGTTATGGTCACAGGGTTGTATTAACTGAGGATATGTACATATTACAGTAACAACCAACATAAATACAATTACTTGCTTCGATGATATAAATTGTACAGACTTACCTATGAGATTTACACAGTTCAGTAGATGTTAGGTGTTATTGGTCATGGGAATTGTCTAAAGTTAGTGCAGTCGATGTGTCAAACATAATATAGACATGGGAACAGTCATGCTAGATGCGAGCAGTCAGACAAGACAGTTTGTTTTAATCTTGGGTTTGAAAAATGCATTTACACGTTTTTATTACTGTTGAATGCAGGAAATGTCTGTGAAATTACCTCCGCAGAGCCACATGCACTACTCATTTAACCAGCCTTGGCACCCAGGGGTTGCAATCCCAGGTTCAATTCAATTCAATTCAATTCAATTTTATTTGTGTTGCGCTTTTAACAATTGTCATCGTCGCAAAGCAGCTTTACACAATCAAAAGAATTCTGAGGTTCACGTTCTGAGGGTTCACGTTCCCATTTGTGTATGATTGGTTTCTCTGTGGTCAGTCTGGATAGGACATATTAAGCAAGACAAATGTCCTAATTTTGCATGTTGAATTGCAAGGACTAAAGACTAAAGAGTCACTGTCTCACTGCAGTCCACTGTCACAGGGATTGGCAAATTTACAGGGCGGTAGTTCAGGTAAGGTGGAAATTGGTCTGTTTGCAAACAACAAACTCACTTTCCAGTGTGGTTCATGGACAGGGCCGAGCAAATCACTTTGAGTCTGGATGTTTTGGCACACAGTTGATCACTTCTGTAACTACATGATTATTTTTCATGCTAAGCAGTTTATTTAATGAACAATTAAACATGTGGATATAATTTGGCTCTTAATTGAGGATTTCTTTTTTTCATTAATGGTCGCACTTGGTCAAACATGTCAGCAAACTGCAGGCAGTATTGGTCACATGCCATGTCTGTGTCAGAGATCATTTTTGTTTTTAAATCTCATGTTGAGGTCAAACCTAGCATTCCTGCCAAGTAACCTGACTCTACAGTATACCAATATACCTATTAATCAAATTATGAAAATGAGTCCAGGCCAGGACTGTGTCCAGTGATGGCTCTCAAACACTATGTGGAATTCACTGCCAGCTGGTGGATCAAAACCCAGCTGACTAAAAAAAAAAAGTTAGTCAACTGAATAAAGGGCAAAGTAACATTTTTCTATCTAACAAACATTGATTCAGCCAACATATATACTTCCACCCAAAATGTATTGTTTTTTTTTACCAAATACAACCTATTGCCATCATACTCATCAGCAAAGATAAAATAGATAGACCTGTAATATTCTGCTCTCTGTCTCACTAATGGCACGGCAATGTAATGCAAATAACCCATATAATTCAGATCCAGTCATGGGTACAGTCCTGAGAAGGTCACATGAAGACTGTTTGTTCTAGTATCTTCCCACAATGCATTTCAAAGGCTACTTGAAATAACTTCCAAAGCTTTGTGCTGATCCCATTACTCTAGACCCAGTTACCTGATTTATTTAAACAGTTACATCACACTCACTCTGCAATCCCAACGATTCACCAACATCAACTTTCAGTGGCCTGGGGGGGGGGGACAGCTATCACTTTCATTCTGTGGGTAATTGCACAATAAGAGTTATAAAAAAAAAACAAGCTAGTAAAGTTCTTACTCTTCATGCTTGCTAAAATCTGTATCCAGCTATGATTACCTGTAAACAGCATATTGTGTTTTCATTCATCCATTCATGCTCAGTAGCTGCTTTATCCTGGGCAGGGTCAATGTGGCCATAGAGCCAATCCTGAAAACACTGCAAGGTGGGAGAAATTCACCCTGGACAGGATGCCAGAAAAGAATCTAGAGACCTGGAGATATCGTGAAAAACTCTGTAAAAAGAAAAAAAAATCAGTTTCTGTTCAAATCAGCCCACAGAAAAAGACAACGCTGACATGGCATGTAAAAAAACTGATAAACGGTCCGATTATATGGGCACAAATGCACTGTTACGTTTTTTTGTGTGTGCAAAGATGCGGCTGACTTTACAGATGCAGTATGATGATCTTCTCAGCTGATCCTCCCCTCATAGCTGCTTCAGACACTTGTGGTCTGTGTACCTTCCAAACCAGGTAGTGATACAGCTGCCAGTACATGCGTTCTGTGCTTTTTTTTTTCTTTTTTAAAAATTGAGATGCTGCTGGGGTTTCTTGCTAGGGAACTGGTTGTCAGGGACCAGGAATTTGGTGCTCTTGATGATCTCCATGGAGGATATTTAGTGGAGAGTTACTGTGCTTTTCTTGCACTAACAACCATCTCTTTAGTTTTCTTATTAGTTTTGTCAGGAAGCCCAGGATCCAGTAACAGAAGGAGGTGGTTGACCCAGTAGGCTCAGCTTTCAGGTACTAAAGAGTAAATGTGTTCAATGCTATATCATGGAACATATAATTGAACATATTCATCCTTTTATTCAGCTGGATAAGTGGTCATCTGTTCAGTTCTTTGGACAATACAGGAACAACAGGGTTTTGATGGGCCTCGTGAAATGTCTCTCAAAGCACTTTAGGAAAGTTAGCGTGAGTGTGATGAGATGGTAGTTATTGAGGAAGTACTTCAAAAACAAGGGTATGAAAACAATGATGGTAGTGTTCAAGCATGTTGGTATGATGGCAGTGCTCATGCTGTTGAAGCATGTTGGTATGTTGGCATTGCAATATGATCTGCACATCCTCTGAGCACTGAGCCAGAAATGTTGTCCAGTCCAGCACCAGGCCCTGAGTCTTCTGTGGGTTTTCTGTAGTTTTGCATCATATCAGCAGCGATAAGGCACAGTATGTGGTTATTGGGAGGAGGGGTAGTTTTCCTTTCCACCATTTCAATCTGCACCTTGAACCAAGCATAGAAGTTAATTGGCTAATCTGAATGGAGGCATCACTGTAACAGACAGATGTAACAGCCTGCATGTGCATGTCCATGTGTTGATGAAGAAGAAGCATTGACTGATTTGAAACAGGCAAGTATAAACAGTCCATCTGAATGTGTATTTAGCATATTTGACAGGGTGTTATGGCTAAATGACTTGGTTTGACCATTTCCAAAGTGGTAGGTCTTGAGGGGTGTTACCACACTGTAAAAAATAAACGTAAAATTTTACGGTAAAAAACTGGCAGCTGTGGTTACCAGAATTTTACCGTAAAAAATACATTATTGGAAAAAAATAAAGCGTAAAATTTACGGTAAAAATATGGCAGCTGTGGTTGCCAGAAGTTTACCGTGAAAAATATGGTAGCAATGTTTTAAGGTTGTACAGAATTACACTCATTTTACAGATAGTCTTTTTTTTCAATAGTTTTTCTTTTTTTTTCAAGTCTGGCCAGGAATCGAACCCAGACCCTGGCAGTGCAGGGCGACAGGTCTAACCACTACACTACTGTGCTTGCTACACAAATGTTGTCGTTGTTGGAGTGCAAGTCGTGCGGGGGACCGAGGAAGTCCAACAACGACAACAATTGTGCAGCAAATACAGTAGTGTAGTGGTTAGTGCTGTCGCTTTGTACCACCAGGGTCTGGGTTCGATTTCTGGCCAGGCTCGAAAAAAAAAAAAGAAACAATCAAAATCCATAGAATGTATAAATTTATGGCTTATTTTTTACAGTGCAATAACGTATTTTTTTACGGTAAAATTCTGTCAACCAAAGGTGCCGGTTTTTTACCATAAAATTTACAATTTCTTTTTTACAGTGCAGTAAGCCCTGCTTAGTACCTATCAAAAGTGATCCAAGGAAGAATAACTGGTAAACAGGTGATAGAGTCATGGGTGCCCAAGGCTCACTGGTGCATGCAAGGAACAAAAGCTTACTTGTCTGGTCTGATCTCACAGAACCACTGGTCTGCTGTAAAACTAATTTTTGAAAAAGGTAATGGTGGCCATGAAAGAAAGTTGTGGGTCTATGCTGATCCTTAATGATCTACCCTCGCTGGCTCGTGTGGATACTGAACTAGGTTGCCAGGTAGCCTTAGCTACCTGTTACCAGACTTCTCTTTCACTTCATTGGCATAAGTCATTCATCCTTGGTGAATCCATAAAAGTCCCTGAGTATTTCCAGAGGACAGGGCCCTGCAACTCACCCTGTTGTTCCAAGGCCTAAGGTAAATAACAGCTGGTAATTACAGTTCACCCAGAGTCCACACACAACAACAAGTAACTTCCTCATGCCGACAACAGTGTTGTGTGGCACCACTTCAGTCCTCCCTGGGGTCTAAGGTCTGTGGTATTGTAATAGCATAGTGCTTCTTAGCTTGAAGCTTGAATTAGCTTGAATTCATGAATAACTCCTTTAACAAGCCATGTGTTGAACAGACACACCAGTTTCTTGCCATCATGGTACCATCTGAGGATATCCTGCTTCCTTACCCTGTCAGGACCTGGTGCCAATGCAGATCTCTGCCTTTTTAATAGTTTCCATTTATAGTTCAAACATTTGTTACAAATGACAAAAACAACTGAAGAAGTTGTAATAATAAAATGAGATGGTATACACTGTCCACTGTCCTTGTCGAGCTGAGGAATGAAAGAAGGTGGCCTGTTCTGATGGATCATGTTTTCTTTCTCTTCATCATGTAGACAGTGTGTGTGTTTGTGCATCACTTACCTGGGTAGACGGCATCAGGATACATCATGGGATAAAGGCAAGTTGGCGGAGGGTTGTGGCCATTATTTGGATGTTACTAAAAGATATTGCAGATCAAATACATACCTTCATGGCAATGGTATTCCCTAATGGCAGTTGCCTGCTTCAGGATAACCTACCCTGCCACACTGCTCATTAATAAAAAAAATTCTCGACAATGGTTGGGTTTCAAATCGTTTAAGGTTTTGACTTGGCCTGCAAATTTCCCTGATTTTAAACC
>JAAGKR010001599.1:0-26180 GCA_011419295.1 Clarias macrocephalus
TCTTGGTGGTTTGACTCTCAAATCGTACTGTCAAATCGTACTCATTTATAATGTACCTTACAACGTTAATGAGTCTACAACAGTGTTTCCCAAAGTGTAGGCCAGGAAATATTTAATGTTTGTCTCGTTGCTGATCAGAGTTTTGCTTTAAAGTTTGGGTGGGCCGTGACCTACTTAAGTTTGGGAATGGCTGGTCTACAAACTTTTATGATTGACCAATGGAGAAACTTATAGTTTGTTATAAATGACATTTTTTAGTCACTGAACGAGAAAATGCAACCCATTTTCTGATATTTTCGCTCGTTACCACTCAGCTCACCTTTTACCAATGACATAGGCACTCCTGTTTTTGATATATTGCTATGATCCTTATTAACATTTAAATCCAGTTGGTGTGAATTTTTTAATCTATCGCATCAGAAATAAGCACTTGTAGGGCCAAACCTCAAATTACTTCATCCACTACATTATTGGTGTAAATAAAGCATTCCTAGTGCACTATCATGTGATTGTGAGGGCTCATGTGATGTTTGTATCAGTCTGTATCAGCACCACGGCAGTTTTTAGAAAGGTTCACAATTATTATTATTTTTTAAATTTTTATCTGATACTATATGGGAATTCAGCATGTATCAAAGAGATACAAACCAGCTGCAAAATCTAGAAGAAGCAGTATGATCTACCCAGATATAACTGCTACTGTACAGTGTTAACTACATTGAAAAATTTTGAGTATGTTGAAGATTTTTGTGACAGTTACAGTTTCTCCTGAACTGAAATGAGCCATTTCAGGTTTTCCTCCATCTATATATTGGTTGGGGAACAAATTTAGGAATGTTGGACAGTCACGTTACCAGACTATGATTTCTTAAAAATGAGATAAAAAAAGAGGAAATGCAGTTGCACTCCACGGGTCTATTAAGCCTGCCATGTGCTAGAAACCCAGCTAGCAGTACCCTACTCCTGGGTGGTGCTCCAGCATCTGTAAATGAATGTTACTAGCAGTCAGAGCATTGTTTAAAATCAAAACACTCATTAACCTGCCCTGATGTTTTGCTTGTGTTTTGTTTTTCCCATGGGAAGGGAAGTATTAACAGACCCCCTGTTGCCCAACCTTCAGCTCCATAACTTGGGCATAGTCAGGCATTTGTCTTGGTTTGACCTAATTTGCAATAGCAGATGTTTCTACAATGTTGGACAAAAGCTTGGTATTTTCATGCAATTCTCCTACTCTGATATTTAAAAAGGGACAAACAAACAAACAAACAAACAAACAAACAAACAAACAAGCATACTAAAAACTTTGCTTGATCTTCAGTAAATAGTGGTAAAACCAGTATAAATTCATTAATTAATGGAAACTGTTAAAGCAAATGATTATATTTGCTAACTAAAAAAAAAACAATATATCAGAAATGAATATTACAAACAACTAAGACCAATGTACTATCACTATTCAAATCAGTTCCAAGAGAAACAGTCTGGGAAAAAGGCCAGTCTGTATTTTGGATACTGGGTTGTTTGCTTTGTGTGTGAAAGGAGGAGCAGCAGGGGAAGTCCTGGGACTGTCATATCAAGTGATATTTTTGCTGCTTCCCTCAATAAGAACACCACAATAGCATTTCCTTCCCCAGTCTACATGAAACATTGTGTTGTAACTTTATTTTCGTGCAAAGTATACAAAACAACATACTTTCAAACTACAATATAGTTAACTGCATTCACTTATTCTTAAATGTTTGAATTTGGGATGGGTTTTTAAGATGTCTGTATAAGAAAAATAAGTAGATCATTTCAATCCATAAAATTGTTTGTGGCCAGCCTCTAAAGAAGAACTTTTCCTCCTCTAAACCACAGAACGGAAGCTCCCCCTTTTTACAGAAGGTTAAACAGGACGGATACATCATTCAGAAATGATCTGACCACATAACCTCACAAAGCTGGAATGATAACAGATTATTTAAAAAATGAAAGAATTATGGCGGTAACTAGTGTTTATCCAATTTTGGTATTTCTGATTAAGTGAAAACAACATCAATTAATTTATATCATTACTGCAACAACATTTGAAATGTCATACTCTTACAGAGCAATTACAAGTGTACATTATGTTTTTCCAGTTCTTAGAATTTGGCTTCATGAGCTGGGAATCTGTTTTAAACTCTACTATTCATTTACTTTGCCTCCCTTTTTTCCTCAACAACATTTTAGATGTAAATACTGCCTGTTTATCTGCATGAACCTGGTTTAATAAAGACAATTTGTTTAACGTGAATATGCAAGGTAAATGCGACTGACATTTATTTGACTTGCATTGTAATGATGTAGTCAGCAAAAATTTGGAAATGTGTGATGTGAATTGTGATGAATTGTCAAGTATAAAACTACATGTAGCTATGTCAGCATGTATTCTCAAGTAACTTACACAAGCCAGTCACAATCCGACCACCAACAGAGTCCAGGAGCACTCAATATTTAAGCAAGAGCTTAAAGGAAGTTCAAGATTTTGCCTGAAACCACAATAGTGCTGAGGGAGACTTTACACTCAATAAACCTGGACACATTTCTGCAACACAAGGGCATAGTGTTTTACCTGCAAAAACATTTAGTGGAGGCCCATGACAGAACATTAGCTGCACAGGAATTCTTTTACTGCCTGGGCTACTACTGACTGAAGAAAATATAGATCATGGTTGGTGGTTTGTAGTCATTCCCATACTCTGAGCTCTGCCAGTGGTTAGATTTTGAGAGTGGTATTTCACTTGGAACCAAGTCAGACATGTGGTTGCCATCAGCTCCTTGACCCCTACACACAGGATTGAGCTGACCCTGAAGCTGCATGCCAGCTGGGAGAACAGACACCAAACTAATACTATGAGACTACCCCGCTCTTTAATACACTTCTCTGTATGTGCAAGTCTAAATGTGTGCATATGTTCACTTTTAAATAAAGAATTAAACAATTGCTTTAAATGTACTACTACTACTTGTTAACTACTTTATCTTGAATATAGTAATGTTGGACTCAGAGCCTATCCCAGAAGCTCTGGAGGATAAGGTGAGAATATACTATGTATTGGATAACATGCACACAAACAAACCCTTATGGGAAATGATGCATATGCACATTCACATCTAGAGCCAATGTCTATATTGTCCACCAGTCCACCAACTATGTTTTGGAAGGTGCGAAAAAACTGGGGAGCTCAGATAAAATCCATGTAGAGAACAAAGAAAAATTACAAAAACTAATTGTGAACAATAACCCGAGCTCAGAATTAAACTGGGAACACAGGATCTGCAAGGCAGCAACACTTTCCACTATCCCACTCTGCCACCCAACAGTGATTTTTTTCTGGCTTGAAGAATCGTTGCATTATATTTACTATATTTAATAGTAAATCTTGTAGTGTGACTCAGCTCTTTAACAATTTTTTAAACTATTGAGAAAAGCAAAACACATCTATCCCTTTTCTTTCCATGGGGATAGCTAAGGATATTATCAAATCTTGGACAGGCTTTGCATTCCTCAGGTTTAATATGCATATGGAAGCCTTTTGTACCCAAATATGACATCAATTCTCCATCAGCCATATAAATATTTGTATTTCTTTATCTATTACACACATGTAAATGATAACAACAACAGTATATTATACGCTTTCTTTAAAAAGCTGTGCATGGTCATGTAGACACGCTTGCAGAGGAAATATCATGGAAACATAACCTTCAGGTGATCCCTAGACTCAAATTCCACAAATAGATCTTGATTTGATCTGCAGGTCATTCATCCTACAAGTCACAGGAGAGCCATAATAACATACTAGACATATAACACAAAGATTCATATTACTGAACAATGCAAAATATGTGGTCTGCCTTTCTTATGAGTATGCAGGAATGACTGAGTTTTCCTGTCCATGGAGAATGCACATTACTGCCCTCAAAGGTTGATGGACTAGATTGCCTAAACCTGCTAATGATGTACTGACAAAACAGTGGTTTATCAAGAATTTATTTCTTCAAATATAATCAGTGTGGCAGGGACAGACAATCGATGAGATGCATCGCATGGCACAATGGACACATTTACACAACCATTTAAAGGTAGTCATTTAGCATAGGCAATTGGTCCCTCTTCAGAGTTTGGAAAGTAGAAGGAAACTGTAGAACCCTTTGGAGACCCATTTGGACAAATTGAGTCCATGCAAAGTTCCACATAGTCAGTAACCTGAACTCAGGATCACAGCATAGACCCTGGAGCTATAATGCATTATTTTATCTTTACCATGACCTGTAACCTGTATTGTATATTTGCATATCTTGTTTCTTGCTATACTCTGTAGGGCGTCCCAGAACCCCCGCGTGCAAAGAACATGCACTTCACACACACAGACCCAAAATGGGAATGAAACCCTGAACCCCGAAGGTGCGAGGCCACATTGCTAATCAATATGCCACCATAATGCATATATACAGTATTGGAATATGTTAAATATTATTTTAAGGCATGATCTTCTGGTTCTAGTCCTCTTTAGGCCTGTACATGAGTCAGAAAAAGCTGTACAGCTGTCAAGACATCTGCTTCTGCCAGCTTCTTCTGCTTCTTGGTTTGTCACATCATTGAAATCTCACTCACTGTGTGAATAAATGTGCAGGGGCATTGGTATGAATGGTGCTACTGAATGGAATTTAGACTGGCAGTTCAAGAATAAGAAATGATCTATGGTTTACCTAAATCTGAAGAGCATGTGAACCTCTAGCACCATCACACAGGCAGAGTGAATCATAAAGGATTAGGGTTGGGATATTGGTGCTTTCAGAGAGTTTGTTTTGGTATAAATCAGCTGTTCAACAAAAAGCAGATGTAGTGCTTTTCTTGACTTTTCTTAAATAATCATAGAATTAATTAGAAAAAAATGTTAGAACAAATCAAATAAAAAGAAATCAGATCAATTAGATACAAGTGGAAATTAAATACAAGTGGAAAACATGTACATTGACATCACCTCATCTTCTTTTTATGTTGCTATATTATCAATTTAAATATGTTCCGAACAAGCAATTTTTCAATCATTTTACATTTTTTACAGCATAAAGTGGTTAGATGCTAAGGCTACACATACAAACAACCATTTTACTAGTTTCTATAACTTCAGCCTAAATGTGGTGTTAAAAATAACTTGTATATATACAGAGATTGTGAACACTGCATGTAAGAAGTTAACCTCTTATCCATCCGTTGCAATACCAGATCTGTGGATTTTCATCATAACATGTCTTACGAATAGAAGTGAAATGGCTCCAAGGCACAATGTTTTTTCAATCCAAAGCAACAAATAAAGTCAGAAAAAGGATGTTACGCTGACCCACCACTGAATACATACAGAATCATTAACTTAACACTACTGCATGCCACCAGAGACAGTACTAAACTTTTTAAAAAATCACTTACCATGGAATATCCTTATGAGAAATATTCAGTTGTTTTATTTTCCATGAAGTTTCTGAAGTCCAAATCTGATTCGACACATTTAGCACTCAATCCAGATATTGCAGTATTTCTCCTAATTCCAATCACCCGGCACTGTTGAATAAACTTTTAATGTAACATCCAATCCATGTTCTTCTCTTTACTAGGGAAGGATATTTTAAAGATTTACTTTTGCTTGTCCCAGAGTCAAGCTCTGTTGAGTTTCTCTAACAGCTAGAGCATAATGACAGATTTCTCTGCATAAAAATCGTGGCTTACAAACGAGAGAGTGTCACACAGCCAGTGAGACAGAAAACGGGAGAAAAGGGGAAAAAGGAGGAACAGTCTAAAATGGGCAGGGTTTGGGAAGAGGGGGAAGGAAAGGAGAGAAGGGGGAGGCTTTGTGTGTTGTTAAGGAAACAGTTGAAAAAAGAAAACCAGAGTTCAATTAACTAAGATTTTCCACACTGAATATAACTTCACAGTACAAGGGAATGACTAAAACATTGACTAAAATGGGTGTGTTCACATTCAAATGTACTATGAAATAATAATAATAAATAAAAAAAAACCACACAAGCTTTCTTTGTTGTTTTCAACAAAGGGTGTACACATTTATTTCTCCATCTGCTTTAAGCAGAAAGTATGTCTTTGTGACGAGCAATTATTTTATTTATGAAAACAAATTCACTAACTAATTAGGCTATTTTTTAGGGTGTAGATAGTATCAGTGAACATATCTTTTGTATAATAAACACATTTAAAAAAATTACAGTTAAAGGAATTCTAGCATAGATTTCACGCCATTTAACTTGACTGAAAAAGTAAATAAAAGTGTTAATCCATGCTGATCCCCTATTGCCCTCCTCATCCCCTATTGCCCTCTATGTAGGTGTGAGACATGAAACCTGACCATTCTTGCCTGAAGTAAGAAGCATGCATGAGCAAGTCCACCTTTGCATCACCCTGAGCTTCCTTGCTACCATAACAAGCACCACCAACAATGAGAAAAAAACCAAACTATGGTTTAATCAATTTTGCATGCAAATGGTCCTCAAAAAAGGCTGTAATTAAATAAGTGATCTATAAAGCATTTGTAACTGTTGATTAATTAACAATAAATTGCAAGATCTTCATTTTTATTCATTGTATGAAATATGGGGGCACTATATTAGGGTAAACACCCAAGAATGGTTTAATCAAAATGCTTTGATTTCTCCCTCAACACTTTATGTCTAGCTTGCAGTCAGGTTATGAGAAAACAAAAAGGGTGAGATAGGAGCAGGATGCTTTCAGCCAGACGAAGAAAAGGAGAACCATGAATTTTGGAGGGCTTTAACAGGATTGCTCTATTTGTTCCAGGAGAAACATTTGTGGATTTTGCACTTCCCGATCACATTCTGAGTTGAATCTTCTCTTAGTTAGCAGATGTCAACTTGTTCCCAGGGCTGATTTACACTCCAGTAAAAAGCTAATGGGGAGTGAGGGGTAAGGGAGAGAGGTTTAGGGATTTGTGGGCTGTCATGACTGACTTATCATAAACCCAACGCTCCCTTTTAGAGCCACAGAATGATTGCTCGAGCATTCCTTGTACCATGACTCAGCTGATGAATATGGTGATTTGCATTTGTAATCAGAAAGTGTTTTTTGAAAGGAGAACAAAGAGCATTATCTTTCAATACTGTCTGTCTGTCTCTGCGAAAGATATAATGAGTGCTGGAAGTGAAAAGTGGAACAAGACAGTACTTGTCCATGAGGATGGAACCAAGGTGACATGAGGTAAATGCTTAACGGTGTACAGGTCTTAAGAAAATGTGAGCTTTCAGTGCAGTAGTATACTGTATAAGGTGCATTGCTTGAACAGGACAATTTGTTTCTGCTTGCATTTATGTGTGCACTATGATGGAATTGTGTCTCATTAAGTGTGTGCTCCTGTCTCATGTCCAGATTTATAACATAACGTGTTGTGTAATTTTTTATTTTATGTAACGTAACGTAACATAATATAACATAACATAACAATGAATGAGAATGGCTGCATTTGCTGTGCAAGCTATGAAAGATTCAAAGAGGCATAATAAGAGTGGGTTAGTAACCTCTACAAAATGCCACATATTTACATAGCAGAATATTTGTGGAAGGAATTCCAGTCCTCTGTTTAATCAAGAACTCGCACATTTCAAAATATAAACACATGTTCTTCATGTCTCGTCTCAACTGACATCAAAATTTCAGTACTCGTGCTAATCATGTGGGAGTTTTGGAAAATTCTACCCTGCAACCTATTAGTACACTTGAAGATTCCTGGCTCTTTGGACCTACTTATTAAAATAATCCCACTCAAAAAGGCATCTCCCTACAGGTATAGCCCAATATATCTTATATAAAGAAGCATGTCTCTTCCAGTTAACCTCTCAATCTCTAATAAAATCCACTCTTCAAGAAATCTTTGGGTGTAACATGTGTTATCTGGAAACCTTTCACAGGAATCCATCACCTGGTGTTCTTAAAAACACATAAATATTTTTTCCACTCACATGGATCCCTTTTTGTTGTAGAAATAGAAAAAGATAGTTAAGAGCTCTTCTTTAGTGCTGTTTTTCTGTGAATGTGGAAAGAGTTCTGGCAGGACTACTCGGAAAGCGAATGCAGAAGGAGAAGTCTGTCTGGTATAAGAGTGGAAGGTTAAGACAGGAAATCTCTCTGGGGACCGATGTGGTCTGTCCATGTTCGGCAATACTCCCAGAGTACCAAGACTTGACCAATAAAAGGCTTCACTGTTTCCCTAACTGAGAGAGGAGAGGAAAGGGGCAAGGTATAAAACTGAGTGAGTGGGATGAAGGAACAGGAGAGGCAGTTGGCAATTTTATTACTTAGAATGTTTATCACCATTTCAGCCAGGCCTGCACTTTCCATGCATTATGCTGTAAAAATGAAGTATCTTGGAGGAAAAAAGAGAAAAGAAAAAATGAAAAAGGATTGAGCATCGAGTAAAAAGAGGCATGTTGGCATCCTTGAGAAATATGATAACAATCAATAAACAAACAAACATGCAAAAGCAGAAAAGGGTATTTAACCAATTCTACTGTAAATATAAATACAATAGAATAATTTACATAGTAATAAAATATATAAAATAATAATGTATAGAGTAATGTATATGTAAATGGATAGAATAAATGTATTTAAATGATTGAACTCGTAGGTCTCGACTTTTGGTTGATTTTTTAAAAATTAATTTACTGGAAGCTGGTGCCAAGAAATTCACAAGGGTAAAACAGTAATTACAGATGAACAAAAAGAGATGGAGGATAATTGCAGACAACAGTGAAATTGTGGCCTCCATGTTGCTTATTGTCCATTGCCAAAGATTTCAACTGAGTTATTTTTATAAGGTCCAGTAAAACCTCCAAAATTAATCACATGTAAAAACTCAAGTTTATTCAGTGAAGAAGGGGAGGCATTGTGGCGTAGTGTTTAACACTGTGGCCTTGCACCTTAAGGGCTGAGGGTTTAATTCCTGCCTCTGGTCTGTGTGTGTGGAGCTTGCATGTTCTCCCATGCTTAGTGGGTTTCGTCAGGGTAGTGTGGTTTCCTCCCACAGTCCAAAGACATGCAGATTAGGGAAACTGGCATTCCCAAATTGCCTGTAGTGTGTGTGAGTGTGTTTTCTCTGCGATAGATTGGCACCTGTCCAGGATGTACCCCGCCTTATGCCCAAATTCTCCTGGCATAGGCTTCAGGGGATAAGCAGTACAGAAGATGAATGAATGAATGAATCTACCAAGCAGGTCTACTGGTGCCTAGAGCAAGGACAAAAAAAGAAACTTTTATCTATCTATGCTACTCATAGATGGAAAGAATTTGATCTATGATCCATCCCAAATCTTTTTTAGGTTAAGTCATTTGTTTTCTTTAAATAAGCACTCAGGACTTGCTCTGCATTTAAATCCCATTTTTACTATTTTACTTTGCATTCTTCTAACAACCTAACTGTATATTGATATTTTTATATTTTACTATGTATGTTGTACTTAGGTTTGTTTCATTGAATGATATCTTGCCTTTTTGCTTAGTGAGGTGCTTTGAATTGCCTCAAAGTGTAAGCTGTGTTATACAGATGAATTGAGTAGGTTTTTTTTGCCTTGTCTATTTCATTCACTGAGAATTTGCCTAAAGAAATTTGTATTTGCCGAATTTTTTAAAACATTTCCTTTTTTGACATTTGCAAGTTTACTTATTTAACAAACAGCATTTGAATTTATCTCATTGAGAGGTAAAAATAAGCAAAATTTAATAAGGGAAAATTGGATGCTCATTAAAGAATAGTCGTTAGAAAAACCTTTATTTGGTCTCCATGGTGGCCTGCAACATATATACTACTGATGACCTCTTAACCTCTTAAGGTCATATGTTAATACGATAGAGACTGGCAAAATATATTACTTATATAGATTACAGCTTTAGGGTCAAAGGCAACATTTAAACATTTGGTTGTTTAAACATGTTTAGAGTGAAAAGCAACTAAAAGTATTACACTTAAAAATAAACTGTGTGTGTGTGTATATATATATATATATATATATATATATATATATATATATATATATATATATATATATATATTACTTAATGTTTAAATGTTGCCATCAAACCCTAAATATATTTATAAGTAATATATTTTGCCAGATCCTATCGTATTAATATATGACCTTGAGTTAAGAGGTCATCAGTAGTATGTATGGTGCAGGCCATCTCTCTCTCTCTCTCTCTCTCTCTCTCTCTCTCTCTCTCTCTCTCTCTCGTACATATAGATTTCTCTTTATATATATATTAGATATATATATATATATTAGATCTTTCTTCTCCATATGAGAAATCTCACTCTCCATGGTCCATAAGTTGTAGACAAAAGAGCGGAGAAGATGTGACATTTCAGAACAGTCACATGTACGACTATGAATTATTATGTTTTCAGCCAGTGGTGCTACAGTGAGTTGGAATCTTATGAGTTTGATCTATGCTGTAGGCCACAAAAAAATTCTGCTTCACCCCCTCCTCAAATTTAACCACAATTAGGAGTCACTCCTAAACAAATAATGATTTGATTGACATAGAAACATGGCGGTTTGCCAACAGGAAGTTCCTGTTTTTTTAAAGGCAAACAGGCCAATGGAAAAAAATACTTAAAAAAGGAGCCATACTCAAAACATATTCTTCACTACAAATTTAGTTTGTATTGGTGTTTCAATTGTTGTTTAAGTCATTATCCTCATTTCTCTAAAGACTTCCTTAGTTTGTTTTAATAATGTTCTCATTTTGCCCTGCAACACAACAGCTTAAATGAGCATTTGAATGCTTCTGTGATGAGAGGCAATATGCTGTAACTGCTGTGATGGACAGAGGACAATGTGGCAAGTGAGCTTATGAATGCCCACCCATCCTGATGACTCAGTTCTGCCTTTCATGGGTTCAGAGCTCAGTGATCAGCCCCAAGGGACATGAGCTGACATTCTGGTCATTCATCTATTTCATTCTTCTACTCTAACCTTTTCACGTTGCTGCACTACTACCTGGTTTCTTTTTCTTCTTGGAAGAATCATATGCATTGTTAGGGCCCAAGCACTATGACATCAGCCCTACGTGGTCATAGTATTAGAGGGCCTTCTTGTTCTTATAAGGATTTTTTTCCAGCATTTGTGGCTTTTTGGGGGTCTTCACATGCTCAAAGAAAAATGAGCAGACATTTCAGACATTGAAATCTGCTGCCATTATGATGCCTGAGTGGCTGGGCCCCAGCCGTGGCATGGGGCCCTCACATGAGATTTTGTTGCAGAGATCATACACATTTGCATGTACAGTACACATGCTATACACAATACACATTTAGAACACTGAGCTGAAAAACTTCCACTTTGCATGTCATGGGCTCTGCTCAACAGGAGATCAGTTATTTTTGGTCGCAAAACACACCCAATGGAATTTGATACACTCTTCCTAGAGGATTTATACAATTGCCACCAATCCGGGCCTATGTGATCTCAAGACATTGAGGATGCAAAATTGAGCAGGTATTTTTAATATCTTAAACTAATATCTTAAACTATATTTGTTCTTATTATATTTATGTATATATGCTTTCCAAAGATACAGTGTATACTAAACTGTTCCACAGAGTCTAATGTTGAAGACTGTGTTGTCTTAATTTTTGAGACATTCATTTGGTGGGTTTTAGAGTAGATCTGGCAGTTTCATTAAAAATGGGTTAACCAACAGCTCCTTTTGTCAGGAGACTGTAAGTTTGTATCCAGAACATGCTTCCTAGGCAAGGAGGATAGTAAGCTCTCCCCTGTCTCTCTCCTGTTTATCAGAGCAACACTAGGCAGTTGTAAGCATCCACAAGTCATTGCATGGGGACAGAGTGCTTTTCACCCAAATGTATTACTAATTATATATTATACGTTGTATGCATCATTTTATTTTTTATAATCTCTGTTTAATATACAGTAACCTTTTTATAAAGTTCATAACTATCATCTAAAATGAAAACTATACCATTCCCAGGTTATTATTCCAAAGAATCAAAATCTTTTTAAAAGGATTCAAATTGGATTTAAAAAGGACTCAAATTGGATTCTTCAAACACCTATGAACTAGCGAAATACTAAATCAGCGGAGAATAAGTACAATATATCATATATAGACTGTTTTCTTATTTAAATGTTCCTTTTAACATAGCATATCACAATGTGCTCTATTGTTACCAGATCCCTTTTACTAAAGCTAGTGCATAAGAAGAGGAAATACTATTCTGATTTATATCTTATCTTTGAAGCAAAGGTGAGAGCTGTGGCTGTAACATCTGTGATCATGGTAATAACAGGGACACACCAACCTGAGAATGATAGGGGAGCGTGAGAGGAGCAAACCTTCCAACTTTACTGCATCACAGTGCTGCCCTTCCCCCTTGAAAACTACTGTAGGCAAGTTAGGACTCAGACAAAAAGCAGTGCATACATGCATGCACAGACACACAGACACAGCTGTGTGCACCTGGAACACCTCTGTGTCAAACTGTTGTAGTGACCTCGCTCATCATGCTGTCAGATGCACTGCCGGCCTTGGCCTGCTTCCTGCTGACTACCTCTTCATTAAAACAAATATGCTGTTGGAACTGGATCTGCCCTCCAGTAGTTAACCCTGTACAAATCAATAATGATGTGGTTAATGTTGCTTCACCTTAATTAAAAATTAAAAGCTCAATAGTAATGCTTGGCCTGTTTCTGCAGACAGATTACATGTCTTGGGAATTAACTAATAAGTGGCAATGTAAATGCTATTTGGAAAAACCTGGAACATACTGTATCGTAGTCAGTACTGTCACCGGACACACACAATTGGACTTCTATTAAAAAAAAATGCAATATCAAATCAAGAATTGCAGAGCCAGCCTCGAAGGAGACAATTTTTTTTTGTCATATGTGTTTTTTTTTAAAAGACTGCAAAATTGCAGTTAACTTTGAATAAGGGAACTGCACAGTTGAAATGCTATACAATTCAGTTAATTGTAGGGAGTAAGCAATTACATTTGCCCTAAATGTAACTCTAACTTGTGATTATAATTCTAAAGAAGGAATAACCTCAGAATGAGGAATTTCAGGGAGTATTGTTGTATTACATGCTGGCACAGCACCACAGTAAGCACTATGCCCTAGAACCGCCTGCTTCTGACTCTACTCTTTCTCCCATCTCTTGTAAGTAAAGGCACAATGTGTATATCTACAATACCAAGAACGCTTAATCATTAATTCTCCTCCACAAAGACTGTAGCACTTCACTTTTTCAAGCAAGTGCTAACATGTTTACCACTGCTCCTTAATATTCCACCATTTGTGAAGTTCAGGAGATAGCTCTCATTTGTTAACTGACATAGATGTAGCATTTTGTGGTTGGGAAGAAAAGTATTGTATCAACTACTAGGACATTTGACGATTTTGTGCTTTTTTTGTGCTAACAACATAACTAATAATGTGGGCAGTTTCTTTTTGCATATACAAGTACATAGTACTATTTTATTGTCAAAAAAGGTCTGAGGATTTTCTATGTTGGATTTAAAAGAAGGCTGCCAGCATCTGAAAAGTACCATGTTTGTGGTAGCAAAACATGGTGTGACCTTGCCAAAATAACTAGCAACAGAAAATGTAATTATGGATTACTTATAAATAATAAACAATGCATTACCTTATTATGTAAGTAGATATTAAGTTATTTGAAAATATAATGAGTATGCATCATCATCATCATCATCATCATCATCATCATCATCATCATCATCATCATGTGTCCCTAAAAATATAAAATAGTCAATTTCTGCATAAGTAAGCTAACAATAGGGGCAGTGGTTTCCCGTCACCACTGTGTTGCCATTCTTGGCCCTTGGGCAAATCACTCTGCCGAGCCCGGATGAGCAAGGAGGAGTGTTGGGTATTAGTCTAGGAACATAAAAACCACCATTAGTATAGGAACAACAGAGTCTGTTACCCAATGTTCTCAACAGCATGGGTGAAACAAACAACAACCAAACAAAAAGATAACAATTAAGCTAATGCTATTACAATAAAACTAATACATTTTAGACTAAACAAATTTTTGCTATTTGTTTATGAAAATTTGGCTATTGACAATTTCATGCCCAAATTATAATTTGGGCATAAAGCACCAAGTATTGTTCTTTATTTGAAAAAGGAGAGAAAAATACTTACTTTCCATTTTTTCAGTGTATGCATTGAGTGTTTAATTTACAAGCAAAGATGTGCCTTCATCACTTTTTGATAAGCATAAGTCAGTAGTCAATCAAAACCAGTTTGTTTATATATCAGCTGAGATGTATTTCCTGTATTTTGGGGTTGCATTTATGATCCCCAAAACCTGTAGTATCCATACTATTGTATCTATACATGAACTGTATACCATACAAACAACTGCTGCACATATAGAGATATTATTTTTTATTTCATATGTTATTTTTTAATCAACATGAGGTGACATTACTTGACATTAATACATATTTATCTTTGTTACTAAATAACATGATATTATAATAACTATTACTAAACTATAGTGAATCACTGGACTTTCCGTTACGGGTATTTTCTTTCTGAAATGGAAAATATTGACGAGTTATTGTTTACATTAGAAGCATATTACATTTTATATTACTCGATTGGACATTCAACTGGCTCACGCTTTACTGGGTTGTGAAAATGAGATGTATAAGTACAGCTCCCTTGGGAAAAAAGGATCTGTTTTGTCTGTAATTTATGTTTGTTGTGCCAGTCTATTTACACTGCTTCCTTGGAGTTTGGAACAAAACTCCAACATGCAATAAGTAACCAGGACTGAAAGATCTCTTGAGATTTTTTTTTGTTTTTTTGTTTGTCTTAAACGCTGTGTTTCTTCTGCATGTGCACATGCAGAAAAAAAAAGAAATGTAACATTGAGATTAGAACTTAATTTAATTTCACATCATTACATTATATACCACCTTCACAAATAGACATGTTTAACACTCATCACAGACAACCTGAATTTCATTAGTTACCTCACTTATTTGAGCCAAGATCATTAATCGAGTTTTGGGTCATGCTGCCAAATTGGTGGGATTTGCAGAATCAGCACTCAGGACTGTAGATGGTTCATTAAACTCAATGACCTGAAACCAAATGTACTTGGAACAGGGTTGTGTGAACAAAAGAAGAGGTGGAATTCGATCATCCCACTAGTCAGTGCAAGCGTTTTTGCTGCTAAGCCAAAGCAGGCTCTCTTTACACTATGCAGTCCAACAATGCAGTTGTGGTTTGACAAAGCAGGAGTATGGAGCCCCAGTCCTCTCTTACTAAAAAAAAAACCCTGCAGATGGTTCCACTCACACACTGCTAAGAGAAGTCCCCCCTTATCATCTGTTACACATCATCATGACACACGGTCCCACAGGCGTAAGGAACAACACTGGTACAACAATGGAAAATTTACTGATTCATAAGCAGATTATTTGCGCTGGTGCTGCCATCTTTTTACAAAATTATATCGATATCATTTGCTTCATGAGAATGACAGCTAATATCATAAAGGGAAAATACATGTAGCAATAAGAACATTCAGATGTCTCACAAAACTAGAGCTGGTAGAGAGACAAAATTGATCACAGAGCCAGCTGGAACTCAGGCAAACTCCCTTCATGCATCACTGATCCCTGAACTCACTGGCCCAGCTAAGCCCACTGCCATGTTTCCTTTCAAACCATAACATGCACATGTTTATGACTCATTAGTTATGATCCACATGGGGAAATTGGTCTATCAGTGCTGCTCTGGAGGGATTATTATAAAGCTTTAAGTAAAAGCAAAGGCAAAAGTATCATAAACAATTAATTTGTACTCCATAAACCTAAATGTTATGCATTTTTTGTAAAGTTCTTTAAAATGTAGACTTTGTCCTATCATTTAGAAAAGTGGTAAGTTTTATATGTAACTAAACATACTTTTATATTCTAAAGCAGATATATGTATCTGTGTTTATATCAGAGTTTTCCCCTCTCACTTTTTTTTTTACTTATCTTTTTCTCCAGATTGAATGCCAGGTCCCACCTAAAATTGTTTATGTCTAAAATTTAGGCACGATAACATCTGCTGTATGCCGATGTCTGATATACAGCTGTGCTTAAAAGTTTGCAAACCCTCATTGCCTGATAATGCAAAATAATTTTTCTTATTTAAGGATAGTGTTCACTTGAAGTTAAAAGGATATAAAAAGATATCTCAACAATTGAAAATGCCAGTCAGTACTGTTCGAACTAATAATAAAAAAGGTGGAAAATAAGACGTTCTGTTGATACTAAGCCACGGTCAGGTAGGCCAAGAAACATTTCACCCACTACTCACAGAAGAACTGTTCAGGGTGCAAAGAAAAACAAAACAACTTCAACTTCAAGAAGGTTTCTTTTAACGAACACAATGAGGAGGTATTTATAAGCAGGTATTTAATACAAATCAACTGCATGATCCAGTTGCCAGGAGAAAGCAGTTACTGTTCCCCACAAAAAGGACCGCTTGCAGAATACCAGACAGCAACTAGACAAGCCTCACAGCTTCTGGAGCAGACTTATTTGGAGTGATGAGACCAAAATCTAACATTATAGTCACAACCATAAATGTTTTGGGTGATAGGTACACCATCCCTATTGTAAAACATGTTGGTGGATCTGGTATGTTTAGGGCTGTTTGAGCCCCCAGTTAGTCAAAATTGATGGCAAGATGAATGCAGCATGTTATCAGAAAATACTGGCAGATTATTTGCATTCTACAGCACAAAAGCTACACATGGGACACCCTTGGATGTTCCAACATGACAATGGTCCAAAGCACAAGGCCAAGTTGACCCTCCAATGGCTACAGCAGAAAAGGTGAAGGTTCTGGAGTGACCATCACAGTCTCCTGACCTCAATGTTATTGAGCCATTATGGGGAGATCTCAAACATGCAGTTCATGCAAGACATCCAAAACATTTACAGGAACTGGAGGTATTTTGCCAAGAACAATGGGCAGCTATACCACCTGAGAGAGTTAAGGACCTCATGCACAACTTTTACAAAAGACTGCATGTCATCACTGATACACGATATTAAGGTAACTAAAGATATGCAAACTTATTAAATGGATTATTCTCTTAAGGTAAGCGCTTGAGCACAACTGCTCTGTTAAAGTACTTTTTTTTCACCAAGTACAATCCAACACACTTCATATGCCACCAACTGAAAATTACAATCTTTAAGTATATTTTTCTTCCCTGAAAGCAAAAACAATCCTATGTATTTTTAAAAAATAAGTCTGTGATGTAAGTGAGAAACTTTTGAAATATGAGGCAATAATTGGGGGATTAAAAAACATTAAAAAGTAGTTGGGTGTAGTTGAATGGCTACTTTAAAAGGAGATGTGTGATCACAGCTGACACTTTCTCTAAAAGAAAAATAATAAAGGGAAAACTTCCTCCCACCTACCAAAGCTTTATTGACTCTGGCAGTTCTCCAGCCAGAGGGAAAAAAAGTCATCTCCACAAGCCAAAAGAGTTGAGTGATATTCCAGAGCTGTTTAGTGATAGACAAAAATACATATTCCCAGGCTATGAAATACCATAACAAGAAATGTTGACACAGAAGGAGAACAATACTTTATACATGTTTGGAAATATACTGTATGTAAAAAAAAAAGGAACTTTTAAATGCAACACTATAGTATATAAAGCTTTTTTTAAAATTATTTTTATTTTAAAGGCACTTCCCTATGAAACTGCATCAGTGTACAGAAAGTCTAATCAGGTGCGGAAGCTACAGTATATATGTGCTGGTTAATCCAGAACAGAAGCTGCTCATACTGTCTTAAACCATATTTTACACTCGGACCTTTGTTTCAGGTCACAATTCCAGGGAGAAAAATACCTTTTAGAGCTGGAAGGAAGACATGAAAGCAGTTTAACAGATGTGATAGTTCAATTATTATTGCTCTCGCTAGCAGCAGGGGGTCGCTGTTTTTCTTACTACAATATGAGATGACTTGGGTTTTCATTTTTCCCTAGGGGAGAGTTACAGTCCAGTTCTAGTATTACTTTTTTATGTGCTGACTATTTGTATATTCATTTGCATCCAGGTCTATTCCTTATTTTAAACTTTCTATTTGATACTGATTTGCAGTTGTTTCACCTTCCAGTCTTGAATGTATATTCTCTGTCTATTGTATTCAAATAAAATATTACAAAAACAACTCTGAGCCAGAAGCTACCTAAAATCTTTTCCCAATTGCAAGGTGGTTTTAATTAGGGTAGGAAGAGATTTTATCAAAAATAATACTTTAGATCTTCAACAGATACTATAACTATTGTTATTATTATTTGCTTCTTAATATAAAACATCTGCGACCTCTACAATTTCTCTAAAGATAAATCCTTCCCTTTGCAAATTTCAAATATGTGCAATAACTCAGGAAGTTGGGGATTTTTTTTTTTTTTGATTCAGCAACCACATCCCTTTATAAACATTTCCATAAGCCTAACAGGGAGTGCATAAAGCACGCTCACATGCACAGCATACAGTACAATGCATAAAAACCCATTCCAAGTTTCAACACTACTGCATTGTATGATCAAAGAATTCATATTTCAGTTTCCATTCTCACTGTAATACCAGGCACTTGGCCAAACCAGAGAGAGTTTACAGAATACTATAATTTAGGTATTATTGCAAAGATGTACTTAGAAGTCATAGTAATGCTACTGTCATCCGGAAGACATTCACACTACTGTCATTAAATTCCAATATAAGGTTTGACTATAAAAGGATAGGATAATGATCTGATTGCAACATTGTATTTACAGAAAATCAGTGTGTTTTGGGGAAATGTGCAGCCTGTGCGCCTTCAGCATCATCTCATAGGCATGTTTTCAATGAGTCATACCAGACTGTGTCCTCAGAGACATGGCCTTTATGACACAATCATGAGTTCTCATGCTGATCAGGGACAGGCTTATCCTCTTGTTATGGTTACAGGCATTCCATAATATTATCAATAAAAAAGTTCTAGATTCTCTTAAACACTATGAGGTTATATAATTCTCCAGTGTGATATATTCAGAAAAGATTAATATTATAATACACAATGTGTTAGAGCCATAAAGTACATTTTTAATAAATCTCCATAGTATTTAACTTCATTATTACGTAGATGTAAATGTAACCTTTTGCATATTTGTGACGATTGGCTTACGTAAAGGTCATAAGTCAATTCCATATGTTTACGGTAGTAACCGCTTAGTGTTTGATTTATTAGAATAAGGAAGGACTCGATGTTAGACAGTCTTTGGACCGTTCTTTGAAACCATGTTTAATTTGAAGCTTGAAAAGGTGTAAATAGTTCTTAAGTTTAATTTGTTGAGTGTCTTGTATCCAGACACACGAAGTTTACACTGATACTCTACAAGTTTTGTGGTTTTACGCATCAAATCCTTGTGCCAGTCCTTATGGAAATGGCGAAGAACCGGAAAACATAGATCGCCATTACACAATGGATAAATGTCAAATAAACAAAGATACTGAACTGTCAATCAGATCAATCATATGAATAAATGACATTAAACGATGTACAAATATGATAACTTTGATACCGTCTGTCGCCTGTTTAGTTCACCCAAATGGTGTGACATCACAAAGAAATACAAAGAAAGAACAAAAAAATCTGGGGCTGTTGTTGCACCTGACAAACCAACCCTCTTTTAGCTTAGCCCCAAATTTGCAGATGTAACCCACAGACCCTAAAGACAAGTTGCACATTCATGTGGCAAGCCATTGGAATGCATGCAGTAGATTTTGGCCTGGCAGTCCCCAGCTATATCAGTCGCCTTTGTGGCTTCTAAGGAGATGCTAGAATCTTGCTACAAAGCACTGCGCAACAAAAGTGAGTAAAAACGAGGCCACCAGCACTCCACCCAAACTTCACTGCGGTGAAGCTGTGAGAAAGAAAGAGAGAGACAATTCCACCCAGTGAGGCTATCCATCACAATGCCACATCCAGCCAAACCCACACAGGGCTCGTCACCATTTAGCGTAACCCATGGAAGACCATAATGAGTACATAGCTGTACTTTTCGCTCTGTGGGAAGACAGCAGCACCAGAATGGGACCAATAAAAATAGCAGTTTTTGCCACAGTGCTTTACAAGTTGTTATTCCCAGCTAGACTGCATTAACTCATACTCATCTTCTCCCTAACTGGAAACTAAGGTTCATCTCCACAGTCACAATAACCATGGATTGATCAATGCATTTTTATTGAGCAAGCCATTCATCATCTACTATTTTGAGCTCTCTCTCTCTCTCTCTCTCTCTCTCTCTCACACACACACACACACACACACACACACACACACACACACACACACACACACACACACACACACATACACACACACACACACACACACACACACAGACTTACTGTCTTTCTGCATTAGTTTCAAGTGACTTGAGTATTATGCTAATGTTATTCCTCTACCTAACCCTGATCCTAACCTCGGGATACGATGGAACATTTTCAGCTTTTTCTTTAAATCTATATGGCTTTACACTGCCTATCCAAAAAAGGTTGCCATTTCAGAAGGATGAAATTAAACAAACAAAGAAAACAACTAAGGAGATTTGAAATGACTGGAACAGAGTTAAGAACCCTTAAAACCTGGAAGGATAGTGCTAAACCATCACCTTTGTGGAACAAAACAATGTAAATAACAAATAACAATAAATCATGAATGGAGATCATTCAGACACCTGGTAAATTTGTATGGTAAAGAATCAATGCTTAATAGTGAACATAAGACCATTTCCATAAACACAATGCAATGAGAACTCCCAGGATTGGAACTAAACAGTTGTGTTACCATAAAAAAAACACTTGTTACTGAGACAAATCAGAAAAGAGGCTTCAGTTAACTAGATATCGTGTATACAAGCCACTGGAGGAAGTATTGAGATCTGGAGTTGCTTCAGTTGGTCAGGTCTAGGTGCACCAATGTTATGTGGCAATAAAACAAAGTCAGCTGATGACCTGAATGTGTCACCATGGATGACCAGGCTTATTCCAGGACTTAAATTGTGAAAGAGTGGTTCTACACATAAACTGGAAACCATATTGTGTGCTGTAATCAAAGCTGAAGATGAATGAATGAAGGGTGACTTTTTTTTGTCCAGGCAATGTATTTTGTTTAAATGAATAGGACATCATATACAGAGGCTTAATGGAGGGAAACGAAAGAAATACAATACAGTCGTGGCCAACATAATGCAAGAAACCCCCCGGAAATGCATTCATTAGCAAACATTTTTCACTGAACAGTCTTAACATTAAAATAACAACAACAACAAAAAAATCAGCCACCAGGGTAGCTTTAGTACTTTGGGGTATGGCTTCACAGTGCACCTGGGTCTGTGCTGTGGTGTCTGGCACAGGGATATTGGCAGCAGATCCTTTGGGGCGCTGTGGGTCGCAGGCCTGGACCTCTGTGGATTGGACTTGTTGGTCCAGTGCATCCCACAGTGTCTCGTAGCCAGCATAGACTTTTTTCATTAATGTTTTTGCTGCAATGATTTTTCTGTGAGATTAGACCAGACAGGCTGGCCTTGTATATAATTGATTATCAGTGTTATGGCTGTCAGTGTGTATGTGTGAGTGTGTGTGTGTGTGTCTATATAAAACTACAGACAAAATGTATGTCAATTTATAGTTTTGCCCGATTAACTCCTTTACTATATCCTAACCTCCCTTACTTTTGGTGTGAGTCCAACACATTTTTTGACTGTGACTGATTATAAAGCATGCACTAGCCTTCACCCTCCACAGCTGGTTGATGTTATGTGATAGTGGAAAGCTACAGTAGGCAGTGAGTAGAATTTGGTTCGGCAGCAAGTTCAGGCCCTGTATTGTACCCATTACCAAAGTTATGATAAGTTGTAGCATATGTCTTTCATTTCTCAGCATGTACTTACCTTCTCCATATAAAAAATACATGCGCATGCATTTTACCACTCTTTTAAAGAAACAGCTATTAAGATGTTTAAACATTTCACATTGTACTATGGTAAAATCCCTTGTTGATAAAAGAAGGTAAAGCTTAAAACCCAAGTGATGGTAATTTGTAATAATAATCTACTCCCTCACGTTCAGTAAGAATGGAATCAAAAATGGAAGTATACCCTGAATAGGATGTTTGCCAAGCACGCACACATTCACACACCCTTTCATGTCTATGGACAATGTAACCAGTAAACCTAGTGCCATATTTTGTGGCGTATCTTTACATATCATAAATATATGCCACATATCATTTTACAGTCAGTTTTATTATCATGTTGCAATCATGTTTTCTTTTAATTTGTTAAATATCTTGACAAATATAACCACCTTCTACTGTTATATATTAGTTTTATTGTATTGTCATGACCTGCTTCATGGCCAAAAGTATTTTTTTTAATCAATAACACACAAACACGCACACACACACACACACACACACACACACACACACACACACACACACACACACACACACACACACACACACACACACACACACACACACACACACACACACACACTGAGTAGTTTCTTGGATCCCACTGTAAAGTGATAAATAAGATAAATTGTGATAAATTTCGCTTTTGGCCCTTTCATTAAAGACACTGTTTACTACTTCAAATGATCAGATTAAAGTGTTGTGAGAACAGTCGAGAAAGAGGGGAAAAAAGCTAATACAGTTGCACAGACTTACATAAGACTTACATACACAGCTGCCATAAAATAAACTCTTTTCTGCTTAGACATCAAACTTAAAAGCCAAGGTCTCAGGGGTCCTGAAAGCTAGCCATTGCTCTCGAGGAGACAAATTGATGCAGACACTTGGCTTTGCAGAAACACATTCCACACTGTCACTGATTAAAACATTATTGGATTTCACTTGAAGGCTGTTGTCCATGTCCCATATGGAAGGAATGCTATTTTCTCAGTGGCCAAAGTGTTATTTTGTTCTAACTCCCAGTGCTGAAGAACTGACCTGAGTGAAGCTGCTGTGCTGAGCATTTCCTGCTGTTCTTTCCCTGCTGGGCTCTCAGCTCTCCTGGAAGCAGAGCGTAGTGTTTCCTCTGGCTTATTTTGCACATTGCTGCTTGCAAGAAGAAGAACAGCTGGTATTACTACACATACACATGTGCATGTGTGGATGTACACACACACACACACACACACACACGCACGCACGCACGCACGCACGCACGCACGCACACACACACGCCTCAATCCTTCTGATTTCTGATTTTAGTCTCTTTCTAACCTTTGGGATTTAGTGTGCTTTTGCACTTGATGGAAGAACCAGATGGGGCAAAGTAAAAGAAAAAAATCTGAATTAATTTGTTATTCAAATAAATACAATTCACATACTCTTTATATCAATACCAATATTGTGGATACAGCTAAAAACAGATGCAAATAGCATTAGACTTAGAGAATGCAAGGGGAATGATGGCAACTGGTACTTTCATTCATAATTTGTAACATCCTTTTAAGATAAACTGTCCCTAATGAGAGGCATCAAAGCTCTGCTCCAGTTGCTACCTACACAGAAGTTTCTGACAGATGCAAGATGCAACAAATTTGGCACAAAAATCATGACTGTTATATGACTATGTAAAAGCTGTAACACACTTTTACTTTGTAGAAACATCTACATCTTAAGCATCCCATTCAAAATTTATTTCATTCTTTGCACCTATTATGACCCCCAGACCTCTGGGAAAGTTTTCCATTAGATATTGGGGCATTTACTGTAATAGAACAGTATCCAAGTCCACAGTGGTGTTGGCATAATTCAATGCTGGCAGCAGAAAAAAAGGGCTCCTACTGAAAATGTCAACCTGCTCTTCAAAACCCCATGTTCATAGTTAGCAGGTATTTGGAGAAGAACAGCATCACTTCTGCTTTATACTGTATTAACTTTTCCACATAAGCATAAATACACTGCATGAGATGAGGTTAAATAAATGAATGAAGAAATTGAGAATTAATAATCCCAGAAGAATCAAGGATGCAAATCACATGTAATTGCTTTCAATATCTGTCTTTCTGACAAACAAATCACTTGCACCTTGATAACAGTCAGACAGCTAAATACACATGCATGCATGTACACACACACACACACACACACACACACACACACACACACACACACACACACACACACACACACACACACACACAGCATATGGAGTATCTGTAATTTCAGGCTCTCAGCCACAGTTCTTCAGCGATATAAGCAATAAATCAGCACATGGAAGTCCTCAAAGAGCTCAGAACAGTCACAGTGTACATGCATATAATTGGAAGCGGAAAGACCTTAAAGGCAGGGACAAGGAGGACAATGAACATGAACATGAACCTTATAAAGACACGAGGCTTTAATCGAATACGTCTGCATCTGCGCCTCTGTACAATAGAAACAATGAAGCTTTGGGGTTGAAATGAGGATAGTGTCCTCAAATGGAGCTCTTGATAGACCGGTCACAAAGACAGTCCTCTATGGAAAATCATAGGGAATAATCATTCTTTAGTTGTAATCCTGACATGTTTGTCAATTACAGGGCAGATGATTCAGCTTCAAGAGTGCTGTCTCCATTGAAACTGGAGCCTTTCTCTGGCTGGAGGCAATATGCATCACAGAGCTATTGGACAAACCTAGCTTGTTAGTCCTAATGACGATTTGTTATCTAAATGAACGGGCATTTTGTATTATATAATCTGACTTATCTCGTTGCACACAGACACACTGTATAACATAAACAACTTAATTTAAACCTTGCCTGACAGGATGCAGTGGATTCAAAGATATTTAGAGAAAAACACTCAGGCATCCTCGACTCCTGCCAATTTTCATTTAAAAATAGAATTCGCATTACATCCAGACAGGCTAACAACTCTATTGTTTAAGTCATTAGAGAAAAGAACACCAGTGCTTGTCCTTTGTTGTACTACGGGTAAATGAAATGTGATAAGTTTGCTACTGATATTCAATGAGTATTTAATGCTATGGCATCCAGGAAATGTGGGGGTCAAAGCAGCTGAAACCCATCACTGCTAAATATGTTCCTTATTTGCCGAAAAGGAGGTGGGTGAGTCACAAAACATCCTAGAGGCAATTCTGTCATGTTTTTATTTAGTTCTTTTTTTTAACCATACAGATTGGTTCTTACCTTGGTAAAATACTTTATACTTTAGCTGGACAAAACTAAGATTCATATCATGTCAATAAGCGAAGATTGGTCTATTGGGTAATGAGTCCATTAACAAACAAAGGCAAGCAAATATAAGAGTTTTAAATCATCTGATATAGCATATTCTAAGTAAATTATTTACCACTGACAGTAACAGGGCAGTTTAAATTCTGATAATTTGGAGTTAGTTAAAACATATTTTTATCAGCCCTAGCTGAGGTTTCTCAAATCAAACTTTGTGGCGCAGAAGTGGAAACTCTCATGTCAGCAACTCACAATAGATTGCCAAGCCGCATACAAAGCATTTTGTCGCAAACATGTTCAACTGAATAACAGGATATCAGGTGACTGAGTGATATTGCTAACCTCCATCTTAAATATGGTGACAGTAGTAGGTGGAGGAAAGGGAAGTGGGTGGAGGAGGACTGTCATTCAGGAAAGTCTGCAAGCATTTAGCCAGCGGCTCAAACCACCAAGCCAACCCAAACACATATAGTACTGTAGCTGCAGGGATTTCAGGTAATCTATTCAATTCAATTCAATTCAATTCGATTTGTATAGCGCTTTTAACAATTGTCATCGTCGCAAAGCAGCTTTACACAATCAAAAGTATTATTTAAGTTTGTATGAAATGTGAATGTGTATGAATCAAAATGGTCAGATAGTCCCCGATGAGCAAGCCGAATAAGAGGTAATAAGAGTATTTTCAGGAAACTTAATATAAACATTATCAGTATAAACCAATCACCCAATTATTCATACACAGCATGTCCTTGACTTAATAAAATATTTTTTGTTTGCCATTTGCATAGTTCTGAATGGAATACTTTGCATTAAAAAAATTAAT